>JABUQX010048614.1:15000-23309 GCA_015478945.1 Trachelipus rathkii | reverse complement strand
TTCAGAAAAAAAAATTCCAAAAATTGTATTAGGGGAAAGTGGGGTGACTCTAAAAAAGGTGGGCCCAGTCACCCCACCCAACGCTATATAGATACTATATTATATATATATAATATATATAGATAGATATATATATACGATATAAATATATATATATATATTATATATATATAATATAACAAACTATCAAAATCTTAGCGTAAAAAAATTTGACAGCAAGTATACGCATCTAGCTTATGCTTAGGATTACACATAGATGCCATATATGTTAGGTCTCTGTGACCCTCACAGTTCAGTATCTACCAAATATGCCTATATTTATATATATATATATATATAATATAAATATAGTATATACTTATATATATAGATATATATATATACTAATATATAAGATATATATATATAATATCAAATACATATATATATATAAATATATATAATTAATATATAATATTAGTATATTTATAGTATATATATATATATATATATATGTTTTTATAGTAATTTAATAGTTAAATATATATATATAAATTATAGTATATACTAATATATATATATATATTATATTATATATATATATATAATATATATAATAATATCGGATTAGGTGATTTAGTCCACTATAAATTTAAAAAAAAATTTTTTTTGCTCATTCAATACCCACGCGGTAGTAGGCCTACTACAAGTAAATATATACTTAATAGAGAGTTTTTATAATTGTAAAAATAAATATAAAAAGGGTACAAAATGCCCTTCATAGAATTCCACTTTTGAAAAATGTGAGTTTTTTAAATTTATAAAATGAAAAATGTGGATGAATATTTAATATATTTTCATGTATACAGTTGAGTAAATTTTTGTTCAACAGTGTATAGTAGTTAAATCACTGGCCTAACTTGTCCTTATTCATGATTGATAAAAAATTGGAGTGAGCAATGTTACTGCTTAAATATATAAAATAATAACAAAGAGCATAACTAGTAAACTAGGATAAGAAAGTTGAAATTAACACTAAAAGAAATAAACATAAGATATTATATCTTTCAATTAGCCTTCAGTCTCAGTTGAATTCTATCCTTCATTTTTACCTTTTTTTTTATAAAACCCAGATGTTGTTTTTTTTTTATGGTTTTTTTCAAGGTGGGGTTTATTGAAAAAAACCATTGGGGACAACCCAGTTGTCCCCAATTGTGCCAACCCTGCCTATTAAGCATCTCAGACAGAGTGGAGAGGTGGCATCTTAGAGTCAAATCCCATATCTGTATTCCTGGAGTTCTGGGTGATGCCTGGATCTCAACCTTGGGGTGTATTTTGTGTTGCTGATATTTCAAGGGGGTGGAAGTTTTAGGTGATTTAGAGGCAATTGTTTAGGAATTGTGTAAAGTATGTGTGAATGTTTAGAGAAGGGGGGGATGGTTCTAAAGACTGCCCTGTAGTAGAGGGCAGCAGAGGAGGGAGGGAATTTTAAACTATGCATAGTGTGATCTTGTAGGTAGTTGTGGCATGGGTGGGGTCAGGTCAAGAACCTTGGCATAGAATTGTAGTTCCTACCATGTCCAAATGATCCTGAATTGGGAGATTTTTGTGTCTTTGCATATATGTTGTGGATTGGGGTGGTTTTCAGACAGCCTGTGATTGTTGGAAGGGCAGTATTTTGTATTCTGATTCTATAGGTAGTTAGAGTTTGAGGGTATCAGACTGTTGATCCATAGTTGATTGTAGTTCTTTAGAATTGTTTATATGTAATTGTCAGTGTAGTTTCTTCATTGCTGAAATTATGTTACAGATTATCAATTATTGTTAAAAATAAATCAAAATAATTCAAAAACAATTAAAGTCAAAATATTACTATATGATGCCAAAAAACCATCCCATATATAATTTATCTAAATTTTCTTAAAAGTGCAGTGAGCACACTCAGCAACTCTGTGGCAAACCATTCAATAAATTGACTAGGTTTATTGAACATGAATGTTTTTTCCTATACAAATGATGACATGCATTTCTATTTAATTTCTATTGTTTTTCCTGTTCTCCGGACACATGGTCTTACATAAAGAATTTATTGCTCACTGTATTATCAATATATATGTAAATATTTTTGTAGACTGTATCATGTCCCCTCTAAGAAATTGCCTTTCTATAGAAAACATTTCCTAAACTCCTTCAAGCCCTCCTCATAGTTATAACCCTCAAACCCAGATATCATCCTTGTTGCTCTCCATTGCACTGTCTCCAGCATATCAATGTCGTCTTTCCTTAAATATGGGACCCAGACTGTGCAACAATACTCTAATACTGGCCTAACATAGCTATTTATACAGTTTACTTATAACTTCTGCTCTGTAAACGACATTGCGATTCATTATACCTAGCACCTTATTAGCTTTATTTCCTTTGCTTCTCAAACACTGATTAGCTACTTTCAAATTACTGCTTATAATTACACCTAAATCATTTCTTGGTCCATGGACTCAAGCCAATCCCCATTTCAATAATACTGAAATCTTTTATCTGAGTAACTTAGGTGAAAAACATTACACTTTTTACTTTTAAAATTCATTTGCCACTTATCTGACCAACTAAGAAGTTTATTCCCTACTGATTGGATAGGTATAAAGATGGTTTGGGCATCATATAGTATATTTGTACAGCCAAATTGGCAGTTTTTTATTTAGTTATTAAGATAAAACTGCATGTTGTATCCAATGATATGACAAACTTATTAAAGCTTGTAGTGTCATAAGAATGTACAGCAAATTACACAACACATTCACTACTTAATATGATAAGTATAATCATGGAAAATGTTAGAAATGTATATTATATAAATAGGAATCAGCATCAAAAACCGGAACATTGTTTCGAAAAATTTGTAATTTCTCAATTGAAATCAGAAATTATTTTTCTCTCTCCTTTGTTTTTATTTCAGAATAATATTTATTTATATATATACTGGTATAGTGAAAAAAATGGATCATAATTATTATGCCCATAGCAATTCCCCAATTTCAAAACAAACATTTTTTTATCTAATGGTAAGTTGTATATATATATATATATATATATATATATATAGTATATATATAATATATTATAAATATATATATAATATAATATATATATATATATATATTATTATTATATATATATTATATATATATTATATATATAATATATATATATATAATATATCATATATATATATTATATTATAGTTATAGTTAATTAGTTAGTTAGTTAGTTAAAGTTTATTTGACCAGCTGAACATCTACCCATGAATTGAGAGTTCATTTAACCTACTGCAGGTAGGTTCTATAGCAGGGAAATTGTGTTAAATGTATTTCCTAACCAAGTGGATTGTAATTCAAAGATTATCTAAGCTTGATAGCAAGCGCTGCTTCGGCTCAACTCAATTGGAATTTCTTCTTTGTTAGAAGCATGAGAGAGAGTGTGATTTTATATTATAATAGTTCTGTTGTATGTGTTGACTATGTTTTTAGTGATATGTTGGTATTGAGATTAGTGTAATTCACTATGCCATAAACTGTAATAAAATATTACAGAAACTCCTACAGCAATTTTTGTCTGATATACTATACATAGTATATAGATAAATAATATATATATATATATATATATATATATATATTATATATATATATATATATATGTATATATATATATATATATAATATAATATATATATATATATATATATATATATATTTATATATACTATATTAATATATATATATATATACTAATATATATTATTATATATATAATATATATATATATATATATATAGATTATATATTGTTACACCTGAAAATGTGTTTAAAATAATTTTGGAATAGTGAAACGTTCCTTTTTTTATTTCTTTATGTATTGTGTTAAAAAAAAAGTATTTCTCGGTGCAAAAAAAATAAAATTTTAAGCATATATATATTATAATATATTATATTATATATATATATATATATATATATATAATATACTATATATATATATATAATATATATATATATATATATTCGATTGTTAGGCAAAGGCCAGAGGTGTACTAAATTGAAGGAAATTGTCAATCCAGGGTCAATAAAAGGCTGACATGCCCCAATACACCGTGTTTGAAGGTGTGCATATCAAAGGTAGGAAAATAGATGAAGGTAGTGTGTTTCACACTTTACCAGTGGAGTACACAAAATTGAGCATGGTAGTTAAGTCTTGGGCCAGAGAGGTGGGCAGAAAGGATGAGACTCTGTATAAAGACGTTAGCATGAGCCCTTCTTAATGGAGGAAATATGCAACTAGAAATTAGTGAAACTAGTAAATCCCTTGTAGAGCATCTTCAATTACAAAAGAATAACACGCCTACTATACCAACAGCGAAGGTGTGAGTTCGAAACCCAGTTAGGTGGAAAAACCTCTAGGGATGTTATTTATACATAAAACAGTGCATTTTTACTTAGCACTATTGCTATGCATACAATGTGAAGTCCTGAATTATATTTTCGCCTAACCCAAACCCTGTGTGACCCTTGACCAGAGTGTGAGTGGGGAGGTCTGCTAAAGGTCACTGTCAAGTACTGACATGCCTTATTCTTCTGGGAAGATGTAATCTTTCAGAAGTAAATGGTAGATTTCCTTTTAGCTCATCGTGTTCAGGTGGTAACATGCCTGCTATACCAACAGCGAGGGTGTGGGTTCAAAACCTAGTTAGGTGGAAAAACCTAGGGATATATAATATAATATATATAATAGAATATATTATATATATATATATATATATATATATATATATATATATATATATATATATATATATATATATATATATATATATATATATATATATATATATATATATATATATATACGGTATATATATATATATATATACTCTTGTATTTTTAAAAGTAAAACCTTATTCTGTGTATGAATGTACAGTGCAATCGTGTAATGTTTGATAACAATATATTTTCACCATTTACCATACTTTCTTTACACCACTCATCTTGGACACCATTAATTACACACTCAAAATGGACTCAGCATTGTCTTATTTTGTTATTTTTTATTTGAAACCAGTGATTAGGAAACTGTTCTTATTACTGTATGGGTATATTTCCACATAGTAAAATATATCTCAGAAAAGGCAAGAATACAGAAATATTGCTCCACTTTAAGCTCCATTTTTTTGGAGAATGAATAAGGTCACCACAAAGATTTTTAGGTAACTAAGGTATTAACCTTTGTTCTTTCCAGCGAAAGTAATGAGAAGGGAATTATTAACTGTAGTGATGTTCAACCACATCTTGAAACATGACTCATTTTTCCATTTTTTCACTTACCACCGAGTCATTGAACTCCTACACATCATGCATGAATAAATTTCATAACTTGTGCTTTTTAAGAGGTACTCTTTATATGTGAATAAATCAATCTGCAAAAGAACTGTAAGATTAGACATGTTACATTTCAAATTGTCGGACAGGGAAATTTACGTAATTTGTGACAAATGCATTTTTTGCTATTTTTGGTGGTCATCCAGAGAATAGATATACATTTACCAGTAAATTAATTATCATATTTGAAATCTAGCCAAAAAGTTCTTATAGACAGGTTATTTGGTTGGCTGGTAAACCAATTTATGGATGAACAGGTGACAGCTAAATATGAAGGTTTGTAACTTTGGGAATTTAGTGGTTTTGCTGGGGGGTCACAATTAGGGTTGGGAAAGGAAAAAAACAAGCTCGTTTTTTTTCATGAAAAAAACACAGACTGAAAAAAAACAAGTAAAAATTTGTTTTTTTCGTTTTTTTCTATTAAGTTGTGGAATTTACATGTTTGAACAATTATATAAATTTTAGCAAATATGCTCTAATTTGGACATTTTTTGGTTCCAATTTCCAACAAGGTGGAAGCCCTTGAGTTTGTGTTCAAAATTTTTATGGGTTTTCCATATTTTTATTTTATATTCTGAATTTTGATATTCATAATATTTTGTTTATGGCTTCATTAATGTTTTCTTACTCTGTTTCAGCTTTCAGTAACATTTTTATCTTAATATTATTAAGAATTTAGGAATTGGCCACATGCAAAAAGGTCGTCAAATGTGGACTGTACTTTTTAAGGAAATAAAAGGTAGTAAAGGCCCTCGCATGAAATATAACTTTTGTTGTGTAGGCGTTGCAAAACTAGTATTTATTGCTAATAATCTAGAACTAGGAAATTCTGAAAATTTGCCAACTGAGAGAGATGATTATGCTAAGGCAACTAAGGTTAAGAGTCCTGTTACTGTCACTGCTCCTTCCCCACTGTCATTCTCACACGATACTTCATACGAACTGAGATATCAGACGTATCAGTTCAGATCAAAATTAAATGTGGCTGATCACGCTGGATGAGCCCGAGTGATAAAGAGCTTTTGACAGTAGTACAGCACAGTAAGTTCAGTACCAGTAGTTTGACTGGGATCTGGGGAGTGGGGACTAGTGATTAGTGAATCAAAAGTATTTTGACACCATTTATCCTTACACACGACTCACTATCGTCATACATACTTTTGATTCTACATTCAGAAGCCTACCACCAACACCATATAATTACTAACACCGTGCCATAGAGCTTCCCTATTAATGGTATTCATATGCCTGTTGCAAATCCATAAAAACCTTAATACAATTTATCTTCTTCTCCCTCATTTTCTTCAATGTAAAGATTTGATGTAAAGATTGATCCACCACATCCTCTACCACTCTAAACGCACATCCTGTTCTTCACCAATCAGTCCTTCAGTCACTCGACGCACTCTTGTGACTTTAAATACCAGCATATATCTCCCTACAACACTAAAAAAAACTAATTCCCCTATAATTTCCATACAGTCCCTTTTATCTCCCTTACCTTATATGAAGGGTACTATTACTGCTCTCCTCCAATCCCTCGGAACTATACCCTACATAAACGCTTTGTTACACAACCTCCAAATCCAATCGATCACCATCTCGCCTCCGTCTTGATATCATTTCACCAGTAATTTTCATCTATACCTGCAGATTTACCATTCTTTCAACTTTCTCACTCTACCCATTACCTCCTTCCTTGGCTAATGGGACCACATCCCCAAAATACCTATTCCTTGTTGCACCATCAAACCCACACAAATTCACTATCACCTCGTCATTAACTATTGAATATTAGTAACAGATTCTCGAAGTAGTTCTTTCCAAAACTCCCCTCAACATCCATTTTCATCAGTTACAAAAGCACCATCCCTATTTCATTATTCTTAACAGGTTTCCCTTATTCTCATTCTCAACATTTCGCGCTTCCTTCCAGAAGAGCTTCCTATTCCTATTCATCCTCCTTCCAAACTGTTCATTTACCTCTTCTTTCTCCTACGTATGCACCTTTAGTATATCTTTTTTCCTCCTTATATAATTCCAACATCTTTCTTTGAAACTTCATCTTGTCTTGTAGTACATTCAACCACGCTCTTTTTACTTTTAACCGCATGCATCACCTCTTCATTCCACCACCACTGTTAACATTCTATCCTACTTTAGCACCTCCACATACTTCCTTTGCACTGCCTAACAACTGCTTCCTTCATTGCTCCCAGATTTGTTCAGTTTCAACTTGTTCACATTCAACTGATTTACTGCGAGTGCTCTTAGATACTTATCCTTATTACCTTGTTCACTTAACTTCTTGATCTTATGTTATATATATATTAATATATATATATATATATATATATAATATATATATATATATATATATTATAATATATATATATATATATATATATATATATATATATATATATAATATATATATATATATATATATATATATCATTTAGTTTAAGTTTTTTGCTCTGAACATCTATCCCAATGAATTTGAGAGGTTCATTTACCTACTGCAGTAGGGTCTTTGGTCAGGGGAAATTGTGTTAAATGTATTTCCTAACCAAGTGGATTGTAATTCAAAGATTATCTAAGCTTGATAGCAAGCGCTGCTTCGGCTCAACTCAATTGGAATTTCTTCTTTGTTAGAAGCATGAGAGAGGTGTGATTTTTAATTATAATAGTTCTGTGGTAGTGTTGACTATGTTTATGTATGTTGTATTGGAGATTAGTGTAATCACTATAGGCCATAAACTGCTAATAAAATATTACAGAAAAATTCTTCCTGAACAGCAATTCTTTTTGTGACGATTATATATATATATATATTATATATATATATATAATATTATTATATATTATATAACTATATATATATATAGTATATATATT
>JABUQX010048613.1:20000-30506 GCA_015478945.1 Trachelipus rathkii | reverse complement strand
CTCCATTCTTCCTCTTTCCAAACTATTTATTTATCTTTTTTTTTTTCCTCCTATGTATGCAAATTTAAGCCTTCTTCCCTATATATTTCCATAGATCTTTTTTTCAAACCTTCATCATTGGGTTTTAACATATTCAACCACATCTCTTTTTTACTTTTAAAAGCTTGAATCAGCTCTTCATTCCACCATTCCATATTGACATTCTTTATTTCCTACTTTAGCACATGCACATACTTCTTTTGCACTACTAACAAAAGATTCCTTCAATTGGGACCAGATTTGCTCAGTTTCATCTTGTTCACATTCAACTGACTTATTTGCAAGTACTCTGATATACTTTTCCTTATAACCCCATTCACTTAACTTCTCACTCCTAATTCTCCCCACTTCCTTTTTTCTCTCCACTCCATCCATGCTCCCACTAACTTAATTTTACATAAAAAGCTGTTATACCATCCATTTTTTGATCACTTATCCATCCAACCATTCAAGAATTATTCTGAACCCACCACCCACACAGTGTGGTGCTCATTGAAACAGGTGAGGGGCAGATAAATTACTTTTGATGCAGTGTGTGGTGCACTCACTAGTTTTGTGCAGTGCAGAAAAATCCTACATAGAACCTACAAATTAGTAGAAAATATTATTTTAACAATCTATATCATCAATAAATTTCAATGAAAGTTAAATGAGTATTTTTTTTGTTAATTAGTAAGTGCGTAGTAAGATTTATAAAATTGTCAAGTTTGTAGCTTTTTTATACATTGAAAAAGAAAACGAATGTAAAGCTGGTGCATATTCTCTACTAAAATTTATAAATGATAAAAAAAATTAAGAAAAAAACTATCAATTAATATTAACATTATATATATCATAGATAGTACTGTATCTAAAAATAATGCTTTTATACAGGATTTATGATTAATATGAATATGCAGAAACTTACATTTAGTTGCACCTTTCGTCAAGGAAATTCGAAGATAATTGTGCTGCGTTCAAACTGTCTGTCAGAAGCGAAATGGAGAATTTCCTTTCTCATTAAAATTTACCCTAAACACGAAAAGCATAGTTGAAAATAAAAAATATTGCCTACTAAGAATTAATTGATAATACATAGTTCTTAACTATTAAGAACTGACAAGAAAAGAAAAAAATTTATTTTACAGTATCGTTCAGCAACTTACAATTAAGAATTGAAAAAAAATATCACACAGTCTATCCCATTTTAATGCCCCTAATCATATCTGAAAATAAATCAATAACATAAAAAATAAAATACTGATTTAAAAAGTTGACGTTAAGAACAATTGATTATACTAGCAGTATTATACCATGAATCTGCTTCTTTCAAGGGTGGATGATTAATAAGATCTCCTCATTAGTATTTTGGTTTGGTTCATTTATCTTTCAGCCTGCAAAGGCTTTGTTGAGAAAATCTAGCAGGTCCATTTTAACTCATGATGAGTAAGTGTTTTCAAAATCTTTGATAAATTGAATGTTACATCACATAATATTAATATTTTTACTATAATTTTATCTGAAAAAAATAAAATATAATTTTATTATATATATATATATATATAATATATATACTATATATATATTAATATATATATTATATATATATTATATATAATATTAATATATATATATATTATATATTTATTATATATATATATATATATATAGTATATAATATATATAATACGTATTATATATATATATATATATAAATATATTATATATATAATTATATAATATATATTTTATATATTATATATCTATATTATATATATATTATTATAATATTTATATATATTATCGTATATAATATATATATATCTATATATATAATATATATATTTATATAATATATTATATATATAATTATATATATATATTATATATTATCTTTATATATATAATATTATATATAATATATATGAAGGGAAAGGCCTTGATTGATTTCATTTTATTTTAAATATAAATTAATTAAATTTCCCTGTCAAATCAAATTTTCATAACAATAAAATATCAGTTTCAATCTAAGGTATTTCTTAATGTATTCGTATTCTTTGCCTGAAAGAGGTTCCTGAGGAGATGACTTGCATATGTAAGTATATAATTGTTTTATGAAAATTTTGATTTTTGTTGTGTTTTTTAATATTGTGTAACTAAATAAAAAGAATTTTAATCAAGGGCTTTTCTTCGTGTTAAAATAATACTATGTTTAAGTAGTTTATATATTATATATATATTATATATATATTATATTATATATATTATATATATATTATATACTATTATTATTATATATATTATTTATTATATATTATATATATATATTATATATATATATAATATATAATTATATATCTAAGGGTTGGGTTCAAGTACATTTTTTTCAAGACCAGTACAAGTACTCTAGAATTGTTCAGTATCAGTACGATACAAATCAAGTACTGTATCAGAACAAGTACTTTTAATGAAAACTTGTCATATATATATGTATATATATTAATATTATATTATATTTATATTATATAGTATATTATATATTATAGTATATATATATATATATATATATATATTATATTTATATATTTATTATAAATATATATTAATATAAATATATATATAATATCATCATCATCATCATATCTCATCATCATCAGTCATCATCACCCACCAACCTCTTATCTCCAAGACTGGAGGCAGGTGCGTACATATACCAGAAACATAAAATAGTAGAAGAATATGAGGCAAGTAGGAAAAGAAAGCCGCTTTACTGCCTCCTTTAACAATTAGTGAGATCGTCGCAGTCAGAAAAATCCACCTAGAGCTTACGGACGCGATGGAGGCTCCATGACCTCTTCGTGAATGTGAGGTTCATTCCTTGGCCCAGGTGGGTAACCATACCTCCTCACAAAATCTCGCCATTCCCTCCTGTTATGCAGTCTTCTCACTCTGCCAAACCCACATTTCTCTCTTCCAGGCATTCTTTTCTGACTCATTTCACTTTTTCTTCTGTCCTAAATTCAGATTCCCAACACACTTACACTATACATCCGTTTAAACCGACCGTCTGTCATCACATCTTTATCCAATGCCAACATCCTCACTTATTCTCTCATTTTATCCATCTCACACACCAAACAACTTCTAATAGTTCATATCCTCTTTTATCATTTCTTTTCATACTTAACACGCCACTAAGATTTTCCATCTGAACACATTGTATTTAGATCTATACCTCTTATTCAGACCATAGTCCACTATATATTAACACGGTAACAATACCCATGCAAGCCTAGAGCCTCAACACTGTCCTTTACATCACAATAATTTTAACTGCACGGAGCCCTTAAGGCCATTCACATTTTCCTACTACACTCTGCATCATCCGCTCCCTTTTCATTCACATATATCCTAAATTTTTAAATCAGACAATTTCGCTGCTCACATCTTAACTACTTCAGAACTGGAGGCTGTTCATCACTCAACACCATATACCTTACTCTTATCTACGTTTACTTTCAAACCCTTCTTTTACACACCTACCAAAATCCCTTCTTGTTTAACTACACCCTACCAATTCTCTACTAGTCTCTAAATTCTTCAGATTCGCACAACAAGAACCAATCATCTCATATATAGGAATCTCACTCTCTTCATTCTCCTCTTCTACCTTTCCCTGTCACCTACCTCTAATTCTTTCATCTCACCATCCAAATACAAGCTAATGGAGACATAACACAACTCTGTCTCACTCCGCTATTAATATTAAAATATCAACTTTCGACTCTATTTATTTTACACACGCTTCACTATCATCGTCAAACATATTTTTGATTCTATTCAAAGCTTAACCAACACCATATCACTAACCTGCCATAGATTCCCTATAATCCTTATTAATACGCTGTTTGCAAATCCATAATCCTAAATACAATTTATTTTCTCTCCCCTAATTATCCAATCATTTGTTTCAATGTAAAGATTGGATCCACATCTCTAACCACTTTAACACGCACCTTGTTCTTGCGCCAATTAATTCTTCAGTTCATTCACGACGCACTCTTTTGACCAAAATACCAACATATATCTTCCCTAATAACACTCAATAAACCTATTACCTATAATACTTACAGTTACCTTTTTCCCATTAACCATTTAATAAAGGGTACTAATTTTGACCTCCTACATATCGGAACTATAAACTCGAAAACGCTTTGCTTTTACACTTAAAAATCCAATGATCACCATCTCGCCTATATATATATATATAGTATATAATATATATATTATATATATATATATATATATATATATTATATAATATATATATATATATTATATATATATATATTTTATATATTAATATATTATATATAATATAATATAGGTTTATATATAATATGGTTTGTTGTGAGGTGTATGCTTAAAGAGTTTGAAGAGGATTGGGGTAGAAAGATTTGGGAAGGGTGTGTAAAGTGGTAAAAGGTGGGTTTGAAAGTAAAACGTAGATATTAATGTTATGGTTTGTGAGTAAGGACAAGTCCTCGTGTGAAGTTAAGCTAGATGGTGAGCAGCTGGAACAATTGACTGAGTTTAAATATTTAAGGATATATATATATATATATATAATATATATATATATATGTTGGACGAAAGGGAACGGATGATGCTGAGTGTAGTAGTAAAGTTGTGAATTGCAGGAAGGAGGCTGGTTCAATTAAAATCCTTGGTGGATGTATAAGGACTAAAGTCTTGAGCGCGCTAGTGTCTTGCGTGATAAGGTTAAGTTGTTACCTGTGTTAATGTATAGTAGTAAGACTATGGTCTGGAATAAGAGTATAGATCTAAGTTGCAATGTGTTTCAGATGGACATCTTTAGGGGCGTGTTAGGTGGGAGAAAATTAAAATAATATGAGGAATGAACGTATTCAGAGTTATATGGTATGAAAAAAGGGATAAATGAGAGACTAAATGAAGTACGTTGAGATGGTTTGTCCATGTGGAAAGAATGGATGATAGTCGGTTGGTTAAGCCGGTGAATAGTGGGGAGTGTGTTGGGGACCGACTGGGAGACAAAAGAAAAAGTGGATTGAAGTCGCAAGGAATGTCGGAGGAGTGAAATGTGAAGTTTTGGCATGGGCGAGATAAAAGTGCATAATAAAGTATGGAGGGTTTTGGGTGAGGGTGTATGGTTTTTTTGTGCCCACCTGGGCAAGGGATGAACCCCACATTGGGGAGATGCCATAGTGAGGGTCTCGGCGGTCTCTGTGAAGCTCTAGGGTGGATTTTATCGTGCTGTGAGTTCCCAATAAGTATAAAGGGGGAGGGTAAGGCTGGGATTTCTTTTGACTTGTGTCAATATTTCTTGCTACTCTTTTCTGTTTCTATGTACTGTTACGGCACCTTACTCCAGTCTTTGGGGGAAAAAGGTGTTGATGATAATATATATATATATATATATATTATATTAATATATATATATAGTATATATATATATTATATATATTTATATAAATGACATCTTTACATTCATAAATGTAAATTTATTTAGAATACATTTAAAATAATAATATCAATATGTAGGAAAATGATAAAAAATAAAAATATTGGCAAGTTAAAATGCAAAAGTTACTTGTAGTACCGAGCAAAGTCCAGTACAAAAGGCTAGTACAAGTACAGTGGTTTTTTAGGACATTCAGGAATTTAGGAATATAAGAGACAGTAAAAGCAATGGCTATCGAGACTGCCCCGTCAACACTACCAACTGCTCATGCAAATCACAAAGCCCTAGGCTTGTCAATTTGTTGTAACTACAAATCCCCCAATTTGGCTTAGTCAAAATAATGATATATAAATATGATACCCAACCATCCATCTTATAACTAGTATGGTCCCATGCCATGCTAAAAATATGCTAAAGTAAAACCCGCAATTTGGCTTCGTCAATATATTAGCTATATGATACCCAAATAAACGAATCTAACCGTTTCTTAAATGTTGCAATCGAGTCACTCAACAACCTCCTCTGGCAGACTATTCCAAATTTAACAACCCTAATTACTGAATGATTAAGAAACTGCAAGTAACAAGTACTAAAAATGTATTAGTACAAGTAAAGTACTTGTACTCAAGCTGGTTATATATATATATATTATTATTATATATTATATATATATATAATTATTAATTATAATATATATATATTATATATACGTATACTATATATAGTAAATTTTAATATATACTATATTTTTATTTATTAAATTTGCATTTCTCAGACTTTTCTTATATCATATAATATAATGAATATTTCATATTTCTGGTTTACTCAAATCGATATTTATAAAATGGCGGCCTAAGTTAAGTATGCATTACTAGTGAATTATTATACTATATTTTTGGTAATAGTAGTGCAGAGGGGCTTCACCCCCTGATTTTTATAAAAATCAAGGATATAGCCTACTCTAAAAAAATAATAATGAATAAAAAAAAAACAAATATGGCAGTCTCTTTAGTAAAAAAAGCTACAGCCTCTCAAAGTTGTTATAACTCTCATGGACTTTTCCTTTATATAGATTAGGGGTCATTTTAGGGCCTCTCTAGTTCAGGTTATGAATATTAAGATTAGGTATTGACAGAGAAAATCTATGTATACTTAACAAATCTTATCATAACCTGAACTAGAATGGCCATAAAATGAGCATGAGGCCCACTAATTTTTTTTATAAGAAAGCCTATGAGAAAATTATAAACTTTGAGAGGCTGTAATTTTTTTTCCTAAAGCCTTAAATCATTTTTGTTTATTTTAAGCTTCATTATTATTTTTTTAAAGTATATATATCCTATAATTTAAAAAAAAAAAAAGAAAAAAAAATTTTTTTGCAAGAAAATCCTATGGGTTTTAAATTTTAATAATTTTGAGAGGCTGTAACTTTTTTTTCTAAAGAGAGCAACGATTTTAATTTTTTTTTCATTATTATATTTTTAGAGTAGGCTATATCCTATGATTTTTATAAAAATCAGGGATGAGACCCCTCTGCACTACTATTACCATTTGCTTTTCCTAGCACTTTCTTGAATCATAGAATCAATTAATATATATTTTATATTTATGATATTAATTAGGACTTAAGTAATATTGCCAACAAATCATGCATAATTAGCCACATTTTATTATTATATATTTAATTTATAATTATTATTATTATTATTATTATTATTATTATTATTATTACATTATTTTATTTTTATATATTATATATTATTTTTATATATATATATATATATATATATATATATTATAATATATATAATAGTATATTATATATATATATATAATATATATAACTAAAACCTTTTGTAGATATTATTAACAGTATCTCAAAAAACTATGCTGCCTTAATTACTCAAATTACTTCATAATGGCTTCTTAATGTCACTTATGAAATTGGCAACATTTTATAAAATTAAAAAGTTGTATAAATTTGTACTGTAAATTTATATTCGCAAATGTCTTCACCATTTTATTATTAGCAGCCATACCACTTTTTGGTGTATATATATATATATTATATATATATAATATATATTATATAATTATATTATATATATATATATATATATAATATTATATATATTTATTATATTATAATATTATATATATATATATTATATATATATATATATATATATATTATATATATATTATATATATATGAGTGCTAGCTGGCTGAGTCAAGGTAAACTCAAGCTTGAAAGTGTTTTGATATCTTTAGACACCTCTAGTATCTAAACTATTTTGTTTTGGATGGTCAGTCATCACACATTTAAATTAATTCTTTTTTAATTAGGCTACTTACTTCAAAAGATGAGGAAATATCATGAACCCTTTCCGATTTTCGAAGTACCTTGGCCATCCTATTGATGGGATTACATATGAAGGTTTCTAAATTAAAAATGAGTTTCATTAAGGCAGTAAATAGGAATATCCTTATATTGCAAACAAACACATGTGGCTCCGGTCCATATGGGCAAAGTTTTTCTGTGACATCATTGAATTACTCTGATTTCTAGAACAATTTTACAATCCGATTATTTTGGGTTTTGTTTTGAACAAAAATTATACATGGCCTTGGCCTTGCTTGGCCTTGACCTTGAATTTGACTTTTGATCAGTCGAATATGAGCTGCCTACTTGATTTATCTGTGCCAACCAACTCTTCATATTTAACCCCAATCCAATTCGTATGTTTTGGAAGCAGTATTTTAAAAACTATTATATACTTCCACATATATCTCTTCTATTTTGCTTATTTTAGTATTTAATGTAGCATAGTCTTATGTGCTTCCACACTTTTAACACCATGTTTTAATGGATTTTTTATTTTGTCTCTATAGTATATTATCCTGAAGCATTGTGGAGCATATTATAAAACTATATATATGCTCATAATATCTCTTATATTTTGCTTATTTTAGTATTTAAATGTAGCATAGTCTTATGTGCTTCCACACCTGTTAACACAATGTTTAGTGGAATTTTATATTTTGTCTCTATTAGATATAATTATCCAGAATTCAGTAAAAAATAGAAACAAACTTCGTCTTATCAAAACTTCTTAGCGTTGCTCGTGTTCATCATTTAATAATTAAAGCTGTTAAAGAGGGAGTATAATTGCTTTTTCTTTTTAAATATTCCAATTCTTCATCAGCTTGTGGTCTTTAGGTTTTAGGCAGAGTTACTGGCACGATTCCTACGTTTCCTTTCTGGTTATATTGTATCCTTATATTTTACTACATAATAATACTTAATAAATATTTAAAATATGTTGTATAGCTATATTTATATAATTATATATTATTTCTATTATAAAAATGAAAATAATGTGTACTTATATATATATCTATCATATACTATACTTTACTTAGTACTATGGTACTATTTTTTACTAATAATTTCCTTATTGGTTTTAATTAAGTGAATGAAGTATAGAGCGTTGCTAATCGCGGTATGAACCTGAACGTACCGCCTACTTGATTGTAGTTGAAAGACTTTAATATCTATTATATAGACCATAGTACTTTAAATTTACTATAATCTAACCATATCATTATTATTATACTATTTTCTTTTACACTACTCTTATATATTAATTATGATATTGATTATTTAAGTATTATCAGATATATTATCTTTACAAAACTCTTTGGCAGAATACTATCTATATAGTTATATATAATATATATATATATATATACTACGGCTAAATGCTAGATACTATTTTATCTGGTATTTTTTTAGTATGATTCTAGATTTTTTTACTACTCTAGCTGACAACTTATATATATTACTACTATATTAGTGTTTAATACGTGTTGCATCAATTTCTCCGCTTAAATTTTATAATTATATCTCGTTTAGGAGGAGAACCGGTATGAGACTGCTCTTATCGCAAGTTTTGACACATGATTTCCTTTTTATATTTTAACGATCGTCTTTAGCAAACTTGTTTATGCTTTATCTGAGTTAACAAAATATTAGCCTCTCTTAACTAAAAGGTCAGACTCTTCTAGTAATTATTATTTTGTTCGGCTCGCTCTTTTAGCAGTCTCATTCTTTTTAACAATTCATTTTTTAATTGTATTAGTGAGGTAGATTAGATACAGCTCATTATAATAGTCTTTAATGTTTACTCTAATTTATTATTATCTATGATTGCGTACTCTATGATTCATGTGTATGTATCGAATTATTTGTTGCGTGTATGAAATGTATAAATATGTATTGTAATACATTCTCTTGCAAGATAGTTCTAGCCAAGACGCATATCTCTTGGATCAGTGTGGTGATGTGCTGATCTGTTAGAGTTAGTTGGTGTTGCCTGGTCATGATGAGGTATGGTTTTGTCGTTGTTAGTGAGGGTTGTAGTATCGTGTAGCAGTAGTTAGCATAGTTCCAGGCGTACGCTTTCGTGAGGTACTTGTTTGTTTTTGAATTTTTTGTATTGATTTTAGTGAGTGTTATTCTACTAATTCGTTAATCTGATTTTGTGTTATATCCGGTGGTTATTTTGGTCGTATTGTTATTAGTTTATTCCATTAAGTGACTAATTCTTTCTTGGTTGTAGGCGATTATTATTCAGAACGTAGATAGTTGTGCCTTCGCACAGTGACATTCGATAGAAGGAAGAAGATAATTGCTATCGTTATATAGCGTGTACAGTAGGTAACAGCAGAATGTCTTCTGTGATATACGTGTTATATAATTATAGGATTTATCTCGTATATCTATTGGTTGTATGAAATTCATTTTTATTAATGGAGAACGGTATATAGTATATTCTAATATATATATTGGTATGGTGCAGGTGCTTAAGGGTACTTGGGACGGCTCAGGAATGTATAGATAGGCGCTCATGTGGGATATTGAGATGTCGTTTTAATGTCAGATAGAGTAAGTTTTCAATTATGTATCTGTTTTTATGTTGGC
>JABUQX010048613.1:0-7500 GCA_015478945.1 Trachelipus rathkii | reverse complement strand
CAACAAATCATTTTGAAAAAGTACGGACAAGCAGATTTACGGACACGACACGAAAGGAGGAAGGTCTTTTGCTCGCCCTGCTACCCTGTTCCTTTAATATATAGTCCTCACCCATGTAAAATAGAAAACAGGGATAAACAAAGGCACTTTAGCTATAAGTAATAGATCCGTTTAAAAGTTTTTAGAACTTAGAAAGCTTGTTCCAATGATACTCAAATTGTAAATACTTTTTTTAAATAACAATCCTAGAGGGTGGATACAACTGAGTTTAAAAATAAATTAAAAGAATTAGCTAGCTATATATAATATTTAATTAGTATTTCCTTATCAAGAGTATAATATACCCAATAATATTAGATGAGTAAATTAATAAGTGAATATGATTACGTATATAGAGTTCTTAACAATAATCTAATAATCCGTAACTAATCTTTGAGGTTAATATGAAATAAGTATATTAATGACTTGCTTAATAAAGATTATATATCATTCATATCCTATAATAAACATTACAAAGATAAACAACTTACGTAAAATTTAGGTTATCCACGATGAAATAATGTAACTTATTTAAAATGATGCATAATAATATTATGAATAATAATAATATAAAATAAATTTTCATTATATAATATATATACTATATAATATATTATATTTCTACAAGTTTTATAGCATATTCATTAAGTTATAATACTTAAAAATAATATATTAATAATAATAAATATCAAAATAAAAACAAGTGACTTAATAAAAAATTATGAATAAAAAATTTATTATTATTTTAATTTCTAATATTCCAATAATCACACAATAAAAAAACTCCTGTTTAATAAGTAATAAAAGTAACTATAGAATTATATATATAAGTAGAAATTGATGCACATGTATGTGGTATTAATAGATACATATAATAACTACATAAAAAAAAATATTTAATAATATATACACTAATCACACCCTGGTAATACAATTATATAAATAGATTATGAACGATAACGTCTAGTATCGAGACTAGCAGAAATTTCTCGAAGACGAGTTTGAGAGATTCGTAATTAAAACTTGTATAAATTTCTAAATTGGAAGTTAAAACTGAAAAAAAACAATAGAAGTAGACATCAAAAAAACAAATCATCACCTGGAAGACAGTTATTACCAAGAGATCACGCTAAGATTGCTAATAAGGGTTAGTATCATCCCTCCGATATAGTAACTAAAGGAAATAAAGCTGAGTATTACCCGTTATCTGCGACTCCCAATTCCGAGCGAAGATTAGTCTAACGCAGATTGGCCAATCGAAACAAGAGTGTTCGATTGGGATCGTACTATTAAAAAAAACTATAGTTAAATCTTAAACTATTTTTATTTTCATAACTACCTTTTAAAAATAATCTTTTCATAATTTATAAAATAATATATTAAACTATAATAAATTTAATTATATATTATTATTTATATATTTTTATTTTATATTATTAATTATTAATATATTATTATTATATTAATATATTAAATTTTATATTTAATTAAATTATATATATAATTTTAAATATTTAATTTTAATTATACTATTTAGATAATATTATATTTATAATTATTTAATTTAATTTTATTATTATATATATTAATTATTTTAAATAATATTTTATTAATTTATATTTAAATATATTTCTATTGTTATAATATATTTAATTAATTTTATATATCATTTAATATCTCATCATATTTTATTTTATTACTTCGTTTTTAGTCTCGTTATAGCGCCGTTGGCCCCATTACAGCACGATTAAAACTACGCTGTGCGGGAGGCACCGCACCAACCCCTGCCCCACACAGCACCACCCACTTATATATAATATATAATATATATTATAATTATATAATATATTATACTAATAATATATATATAATATTAATATTATTATATACATATTATATTTATATAAGGTAAACACCTAAAATAAATATTATATAATCCTATACTTAGTAATGACTATATCCCAATTCAAACTTATTATTTGAAAAAAGCTGTTATGTATTAATTTTGCATACGACTATTATAACTATTACTGGCTAGTATTTAATGTTATATTAATATAATATATTATTACCCTTGAAAATTTATTCGAGATATATCAAATCAACAACTAATTGACGATTTTATTTTGTTATCACCATGAGAAGAATTATTACTCTATAGGTTATGCTAAGGAATTCAAGTAAGCTAATTACGTATAGATTGAAAAGCTCACAAATTAGATAAGTAGAACCATAGGTTATGTAGATCATAGCGAGACGTAATTATTATAATACTATATCTAATATAATATAAATTATTAAAATGGTAACATTTAAGTAATATCTGTCAATGATTATAGTTAAATTCTTATATATAATATAGTATTATATATATTATGTATATGATAATTAATAGACCAATATTTTTCTTATTTTAGATTGAAATGTTATTATTTTAATTTTGTATAGTAGTTGTATACATTTATAATAGAGCTTATGATTACTTAATGAAGGCAAAGTATTATGAGCGATATAACTCTATTATTACCTTAGTTTTAATTTTTTTAGTTTTAATTAATTTATTTATTAGTGAAATAGGAATAATAATAATATATAATATATTTCTACTCACTATTTTTGCGTATGAAAATGGATATCCTTGAATTATATGATATAATTTAAGATAACTAGTCGTTAGGAGTTAGTGTTTTTTTAAACTCGAATAATTTAAAAATATTTTGGCAATTTTAATTTCATGGTTGGTGCTACATTGGTATTAAAACAAGTTCAAGCTCCGAAATTATATCTTTGTAACAAGCGACTTATATGATGACTGAACCTATACCTTGTGTGTAGTATTCGATTGGATGGATAGCGGATACACTCAACACGATAGACGGTTGTGAAGAGTCGTTAATCTTATGTATGTGAGGAAGAGTCGTTGTGGTAAGAATATATTATGTTTTTAAAGAAATAGAATTTTTAATAATTACAAAGAATATAGAGTAGATGATCACTCTCACGATGTTGATAGACACCTTTCTAACAACAAAAGCATTTCCTTTTATTCTTGCGCAGCAAGCAGAGATTTAATCTTTGACGCAAATAAGATTAATAGCTGTTAACGACCTACAAATTACATACCACCTGAGCCTGGCGAAAAAGTCTTGTAGGCGCAGAGGCTGCATTAACGAGCTAAAGCATTGTTCCCAGCGCGCTTATATAAGGCCGCCCGATAGGCTCTAAAAGGCATGCCATGATTGAAATTTTACACAGTTATATACTGGTAGGCGCACCTTAGAGATGTTCCTTCACCTGCAAGTATTGTACTGGTTGATTCTAAGTAAATTAAGCATATGCCGTTTTCAAGGATATTATTTCTGTAAAACAACATACAAAAACCACAAATGCCCAAAAAACGTATATTTATTTTAAAAAAAAGATATTGCACAAGAATTCCTTTATTAAAGTAGATATTAATGCATGTAAGCCATTAGGTTATCATTAGGGTATAAAAAAAAAACACTTTTTTTTCTTTTCTTGAGAACTATTCTATTTTAAGCAAATATGACGTTAAAAATAATTTAGTTACCCCTTATTTTAAGAAAGTACGAGTAATTTTGAAATGCTATATTGAACACTGGCCGTTGGGAAGTCTCGACCTACACAGGATGCAGCATTTCATTTTTTTATCGTATTCAAATCACCTAACTTCGAATAGTTATTTGACTTACGCAATGAACAAATATTAAGTCAGTGCGAAGCTTAAAGATTGTTTAAACGTGTTTTAATTGCAGTGTTTACATATTATTTTATGGTTTCGGTGAAATTTTTTGGAAGCTTTTATTAATTATTTTAATTATATTATGCTATTCATATATTATTATTATTATTATTATTATTATTATTATTATTATTATTATTATTATTATTATTATTATATTATTATTTTTATTATTATTATTTCTATTAATTTTTTTGGCTCTTGTTGATTATCAGCTTCCAGTTAAGCTTAAGTAGATTTTATTTTGAAACCTACTAAATCGAACACAATGACACTCAGCGGGCAATACCGGTTTAAAAGATTGAACTTTTTTACTAATTAGTTTGTTATTGAAAATAATGGAAGTGAAAGTTTAGTTAAAAAATAAAAGTTTAGTTAAAATGGAGAATAAAGGGAATAACGCTTCAGATTTAGTGGAGGTTAATTTACTATATTATATAAGTTTGGTTAAGTAAGATTTAAATAATATCTAAAAAAAATTAGGATTTGTTTGTTTTTTAATATTCTTTAAAAGGTGTGGAAGCTCACTTATATTATAATTGCTTTTATGTTAGCGACAAAATTGTTAAATTTTTTGTTTTACAGTTATACAAAACCTCAAAGTATGCTCAATCCATATCTCCAACAAACTACAATAGCTACAGGAAAAAGGGAATACATTGTTGGAATCCTGGGAACATTTTATTGCGGAACTGTAAAAAAAAAAAAAAAACAAAGAAAGAAAGAAAAAAAAAATCGTATTTTTTCGCTCACAACTACCTAGGATCGAGCGAACATCGAGCACTCTCCTAACACGAACGTTATCCAAAGTTTCAGCCTGTCGACGAACAATTTAACTTCTTTATCTAGGGGGGCTACGTCCCCCCTTACGGCAGCGTACGCAGGGGTACGTAATCTCGTTTACGAACGAGACTTACGTTCACTCTAAGCTCAAACATCTCATCTTAAGCGCATAAATCTTCACGCCGCTCGGGAACCGTCACAAGGCGTAGCGAATTTTCTTGGCGTAACCTTCCCCAGGGCATGATACCCCCTATATACTACCTAGAGATTTGAAAACTCGAGTGGGGAGTCACCTTAATACCTCATTAGATTAAGTCATTCAAGTTTCAGACATAGCTCTATTCCTTCTAGCCGAAAAGCGTGGATGCGGTAATGCTCCTCCACTACTTCATATATATACTATTATATTATACTCTATACACATATGTTCCACTCAAAATTACTATAATAATATACTACTATTAATATACTAGTAGTATAGTATATAGATATAATATTATATAGTATTATATTTTATAATCATATCATATGATATTATTACTTATAATATATACTATTGCAGAGGGTGGCGCATCCGTTACTCAAAAAGTATTCGTTATCGTTACTCCGTTAGTCGGAAAAAGTAGTTGCGTCTAAGAGTATTAAAATTTTCATGAAAGGAAAAGTAACGGAAGTGCCCGTTTATTCCGTTAATCACCGTACTTTTAGCTTTTCAATATGACTTTCATTACGGTATCTTAAGGGCAACTTTATTGGTTTGTGTTATTAAAATTTTCAACATTTATCATTATTATTTAAAAAACTACCCTCATTGTAACTACCTAGCGGCATCAAGCTTTAGTCCCCTTTACATCCACAACGATTTAATTGCACCAGCCACCCTTCCTGCCATTCACAAATTCGACCTACTACACTCTGGGCATCATCCGTTTCATCTTTCAGCAACGATTATCACTAAATATTATGAACTCACCATTCTAAATAATTCACAACCGGGACTGTCTCACTCAAACGCATAACCTATACTCCTTATCTTCCTTTACACACCGCCTGCCAAATCTCGTCTACCAATTTCCTCTCAAACTCTCTCTCAGATTCGCCAACACAAACCAATCATCCGCAGTTATAATAGGTAAGGGCATCCTCCCACTCTCTTCCTACTCCATCATTCTAACGATGTTGTGGAGTCTGAGTCGGGGAGTCGGTATTTTGAGAGAGTGCGTCGAGTTGGTACTTATTGAAGAGGTTGGAGTTCGGGAGCCGGAGTGCGGGATTATTTTGGAAACGACTTCACAACCCTGATTCTAAACACTTTCCCCTGCCATCCCCCTCTAATTCTTTCATACCCCATCCATATCACAAATTGAAGAACGCAAGAAGGACATGCACATCCCTCTGCCTCACTCCGCATTATTAATATTTTAAACACTCTCTTATGGCTAAAACGATTACACCAACGCTTTACTATTGCGTCATATTATACTTTGATTCCATTCAGAAGCTTACCACCACACGCAGATATAATCAAATAACACCTACAATAGAGCTTCAGTATTAATCATTTCATACGCATGTTTGCAAATCAAAAAGACATAAATACAATTATTATTTATACTCCCTCATATTTCTCAATTCATATTTTTTTCCAATGTTAAAGAAATATAATCCACAATCCTGCCTATCAAATATGACATCACTTTTGACTTGCACAACTCAGTCTTCAGCTCACTCAACGCATGTTCTCTTCGACCAATCTAAGTATACTATCTTCCCTACTACACATTAAAAAAACTATTTCCCTATGATTTTTACATTTAACCGTATCTTATGTACCCTTATAAGGGTACTATTACTGCTCTCCTCCAAGTCTTCGGAGCTCTACACCCTCCATAAACTTTTGTTACACAACTTCAATCCCATCAAATCATCATATTCGCACCGCATTCTGATCCTTCATCTTTACCGGCAGAATCCTTTACCATTCTTCAACTTTCTCGATCTACAATTACCTCCTCCTTGCTAAATGACTCAAATGGGCCCAAAAAATACCTATTCCTTTCACCATCAAAACCACACACAGTCACTATCACCTCCGTCATTACTGCAATATGTTACTGCAGATTCGAAGCTGCTCCACCCAGCCGTCTAGTTGACATTTCATCCTCAATCAGTTACGAAGCACAATCCGCTATTCATTATGTTGCTTATGCAAATTACCCCATGCTTTCCTTACTATTAGTATATACTATATTAGTATATATATATATATATCGTATTATATATATATATATTATATATGATATATATTATATATATACTATACTATACTATAGTATATTATATATATATCAATATATATATATATATTATATATATATATATACTATAGTTTATTATAAAAGGCACTTTTTAGCTTATGGGGTGGTTCCATATTTGCTATCGCATTCAAAGAAGTCGAAACAACAGTAACGGACTAAAACGAGTAACGGAGAAAAAAATAACGGACTTATTTGGAGCGTTACCCTGAACAGAACAAAGGTAACGAGTCGTTAACTCAGTTTATGAAAACACTAGTTCCGTTAGTACGGCCAGTAACGGAGGTAACCGGATCCGTGCGCCACCTCTGTATATATATTTAATATATCTACTTATTAATACTAGTATATATATATATATATATATTTATATATAATATATATATATAGCATACTGTTGTTCTCATTAGTTTAGGTATAACGTTAAAGAATAATTTTAACTTCCCTAATTACGCTTTTTCCTAATTCTTTTGATAAATTTTGTACTCCTAATATATACGATTTTTCTCCTGAATTTAACATTTTAGATATATTAACACTTTCTATAACTCTGATAAACATTTGTGTTTAATTCTTTTCGGGAATTCTTGTGCCGGGTGA
>JABUQX010048612.1:15000-32598 GCA_015478945.1 Trachelipus rathkii | reverse complement strand
CATACTTGTTCTATTCTTTTCGTATTTTACCTTCATTATTGCGTAACTTCGAACTTTATTTCTTATTTATTCTTTTCTTTCTTTACTATTTTTTTTCATTTATTATTTTTTCTTTTTTTTCGATTTTTCTTATTTTTTCTTTCATTTCGTTTTCTTCTTTCTTTTTCTTTTATCTTCTTATTTTCTTTTCTTTTTCTTTCCTTCTTCTAAGTTCTTCTTCCTTCTTTCTTCTTCTTCTTCTTCCTCTTCTTCTTCTTCTCTTCTTCTTCTTCTTCTTCTTCTTCTTCTGTTCGGCATTCCATCATAAAAATTCCATAATAATTTTTACCAATAATCTTAACCTATCACACTTTTTCGACAAAATAAATTCAAGTAACCTGTCCTTCTCACAAAATTATCCTTCTTCTTCTCTTTCTTCTTCATCTATGCTTATCTCACATATATCTCTGACACTGTACATCTCCCTACTGTTCCTCCTTCACACATAAACACCTTTTCTAAAAATATAAAATTCTTACTTTTCTACTGTATCTTGTATTTCAAGGCGAAGCCTGTGTACTTGAGTCCGGGAAGGGTATACAATCCTCCAAATAATTTCCTCCAAATTTCAACATTTTGACAAAATAAATTTAAGACCTGTTAACTTACAAAGTCTTTAAAGCTATTACAAATCCGCTAAGACCCCTAGTGTCCTCACTCTATCTTCTTCTTCTCAAAACCTTTCTAGAAATATGAAAATTCAACTTTTCTTCGAACTTGTATTTCAAGGAGTGAATCTATGTCTCACTTTCCTTCCTTCTATATATTCCTTCTTCGTTACAGTCCCAAGAGTAAAATTATCTTCACAAAAATTATTTACTAAAATATTTATCCTCTTTGGGGTAACTAATTTTGACAATAAATACATATATTTTACGAAGAACCTGTTTACCCTGACGAGGTGAACCACGTACCAATATAGTATAAAAGAAAATAAACAATTTAATTTTACAATCCGAAGGGACACACAAAGAAACTGCAGACTCTTTTCACCCACCAACATCTTCTTCTTCTTCTTTATCCAGTCACTTCTAAACGACTTGTATTTCAGGAGGAAATACTATTTATATTTTCGAACCACAAAAATCCCAAAATTTACAAATTTCAACAAATTTTGAACAAAAATTAATTAAGAACCTGTTAACTCCAAAAGTATAACCGCTAACCTGATACTCAAAAAGTATAACAACTATTAAAAATCAAGACACCTAAGTGTTCCTCACACAAAAGAACCTTTCTAAAAATATCAAAATCAACTTTTTCTACGACTTGTATTTCAGGAGGAATTGACAAATTATATGTTCGAACTACATTTTTATACATCTGTTTGAGGCTTCCGAACACTTTTGACAAAAATAAATTAAGACCCTGTTATTCCAAAAATATAACAGCTATTACAAATACGAAGACACTGTGTTCCATCACACAAAAACCTTCTAAAAATAATCAAAATCACTTTTCTACGACGTTGTATTTCAGGAGGAATGCCATTTATATGTTCGAACTCAAAAAGCAAATCCAAAAATTGCGCAAATTTCAAAATTTTGAACCCAAATAAATTAAGAACTGTTAACTCCAAAAGTATATACAGCTATTAAAAATCCGAAAACACCCTAGTGTTCCTCACACAAAAACAATTTCTAAAAATATCAAAATCACTTTTCTACGACTTGTAATTTCAAGGAGGAATAGCCCACATACCATTACTAAATGTCCGACCAACCAAAAAACTCACAAAAAAATTTCCAAATTCAAAAAACTTTGACAAAAATAAATTAAGAACCTGTTTACTGCCTAAAGTATAACAGCTATTACAAACCCGAAGACACCCTAGTCTTCCTCACACAAAAACCTTTCTAAAAAATATCAAAAATCACTTTTCTACGACTTGTATTCCAGGAGGAATTGCCATTTATATGTTCGAACCATAAAAATCTAAAAATTTCGAAATTTCAAAACCAACATCTTTTATCAAGCCACAAAAATAATTAAGAACCTGTTACTCCAAAAAGCCAAAAGTACAACAGCTATTACAAATCCGAATAACACTAGTGTTCTAACACAAAAACCTTCTACTCAGACACCATACCACTAACAAAAATCAAAACTTCCTTATCACATTATATCAGAATATTGTAATTTATAACAGGAGGAATATTTATTTATAATATAATTATTAAATGTTCGAACCACAAAAATCCAAAAAATTTAGAAATTTCGCAATTTATTGAACAAAAATAAATATTAAGAACCTGTTTCTCCAAAAGTATTAATCAGAGCTATTATTATAATATATCGAGAAGAACACCTAACTAAATTAAGTTGTTCCTAATCACCAAACAAAAAAAACTCTTAATATCATAAGCTTTAATCACAATCAAACTATTCCAATAATACACCCAGAAAAATATGAGTAGCTCTCAATAATAATAACCAAACCTCGGGTCTGCAAAATCTTTCCAAAAAATTCATACATTTGGAATTTCTATCTTAAGAATTAAGTAACTTGTTTCCTTAACAATCAAAACAAGATAAACGGACTTTTAATTAAAAAAGTAAGTATCTATACCATAGTGTTCATCACACAAAAACCTTTCTAAATAATTGCTTCTAAATAGAGGATGTCTCAGGAGGGATCTCTTGTAGTTTAGTGGATGATCGACATTCATATTTGATACATGTTCCGTAACGCCAAAAAATCAAATTTCCAAAGTCGTCTATCACTACATTTTGACAAAAATAAAATTTGTAAGAGATGCTATTTATGTTGTTAGGAAAAATATGTATTTAAACATTAAATGTCACTAATAGACACCGCTAAAGGTGTTCCTCACACAGTCATCTCTAATTATTTGAAGCCCTAAATCGTTCGAATAATAACACAAATTTCGATTAAGCAATATCAAAATCCTCTCTGACTTAAACCTGATCATTTCAGAGAGAAAATTAAATCATTATGAATGGGTTCGCATACCCGGGAGAAGAAAACGAAAATATCTCCAAATATTCTAAAATTTCACTTTCAAAAATAATATCCAAATTAGTTTTGAAAGTCTAGCCAATCATACTTCAGGGTTGCCTCGACTTCCAAACAATTTCCATCCAGCAAATTCAATGAATCCTATATAGACTATTAAACAACTATTTCTATTCCACAGACTTGTATTTTTCAGAGAGGAATACCTCTTATGAGAGAGCTCCAAATTTGCAAATGCACAAACAATTTACAAAATTTTCAAACATGTTGACAACGAGAGAGAATTAGAGAACCTGTCTTACTTCGGACCAGAAATGTATAACAAGCTATGTAAAAATCCGGAAGACATCTCTTAGTGTTTCCTCAGCAAAACCTTTCTAAAAAATATCAAAATACTTTAACAGAATTTCAGAGGGAATGACCATTTATATGTTCGAACCCCATAAATCCAAAAAACACTCATAGTTTCTCCTTCCAATTTCAAACATCCTGAGCGATTTTGAAAGCTATAATAACTCTCCAAAGCCTTATACCACACTATTACAAATCCGAAGACACCAAAGTATTCCTCACAGACAAACTCCAAAAAATATAAAATCACTTTTCTACGACTGTATTTCAGAAGGAATAGCCCTTTAATATGTTCGACCAACAGAAAATCTCAGAAAATTTGCAAATTTCAGAATTTTTGACAACAAATTAAAAACCTGTTATTCCAAAAGTTTAACAGCTAATTACAAATAACCGAAGACAACCATAGTGTTCCTCAACACAAAAAAAACCTTTCTTAAATATCAAAATCACTTTTCCACGACTTCGAGCACTGAGGAATTGCCAATTTAAAATGCTCTGTAGCAGTTGACAAAAATCCAAAAACTTCCAAATTTCAAAATTTTGGACAAAAAATATGAAGAACCTTTACTCCAAAAGTATAACAGCTATTACAAATCCGAAAACACCCTAGTGTTCCTCACAAAAAACCTTTCTAAAAATATCTAAAAATACATTTTCTACGACTTGTATTTGCAGGAGTGAATAGACTTTATATATGTTCGAACGCACCAACTAATCAAAAAAATTTAAAATATTCAAACTATAAGATTAAATAATTAAGAACTGGTTACTCCAAAAGTATAACAACTATTACAAATCCGAGACACACTATGATTCCTAACACAAAACCTTTCTAAAAATATCAAAATCAGCTTTTTCTAATCATCGACTTGTATTCTCAGCCGAGGAATCCTAGCCATTTATTTATGTTCGAAACTCGGTTCGAGTAAAATCGACCCAAGCAAAAATCCAAAAATTGTCCCCGAAACTGATGCGTCAGAAAATTTTTGAGAGGACAAAATAAAATTTAAGAACCTTGTTACTTCCAAAAGCTCATAAATTAACCACGACTATTGGACAAAATAACGCGAAAGTATCCGACTCTATGTGTTTCCTCTCGAGCTTCAGAAAAGTGGTAATCCACCACCTTCCAAACTATTCATGGACTTATTGGAATGTTATTAACCCATTTATTATATTTACTAATATCATTATATATTATATATATATATATAATAGTTATACAAAAACCGTTTCCTAATAAATTAATATCAAAATCACTTAAATTTCTACGTACTTTGAGTATTTAATTCACAGAGAGGAAATTATGCCATTTATAATTATATAATTAGTTATCGATAACCAAATATAATATCATAAATAATATAGATACATCTAATCAAAATTCATCCTAATAAATTTCAAAACATATTTGACTGAAAATAAATTAAGAACCTGTATATTAGTTACTATATATCCAATATAGTTATATATATAATCAAGCTAATTACAAATCCGAAATAGAACACCTTAGTTGAATTCCCACACAAATAACCTTTTAAATATAATCAAAATAACTTTTCTACGACTTGTATTTGAGGAGAATAGCCCTTTATATGTTCGAACCACAAAAATACCAAAAATTTACAAAATTTCAACATTTTGACAAATGAAATAGTAATAAAAATAAAATTAAGAAACCTGTTTACTTATATATTAACTACCATAAAAGTATAGTATTATATATACGAAAGAAGGTATCGTATTATATATACGAAAGAAACCCTAGTGTTACCCTCTATCACATAATATCCTAATTCAATTAAAATTATCAAAATCCACTTTCCTATATAGCTGAAACTTGTATTTATCAGGAGGATAATAAATAGCCATTTATATATAATGTTCCGTAATAAATATCTAAATGGCGAAGCAAAAATATTACAATTTCAACATTTAGACAAAAATAATATATTAATATAAACACTGTATTTACTAGTAAAAAAAGTAATATATAAACAGCCTATTATACATAATCGATATCATTAGAAGACTACCATAGTATTCTCACAACAAATCCTTTCAAAAAATATCAAAATAAACACTTTATTAACTAATAACGACTTGTTAATTTCATGGAGAGGATATTGCCATTTATTCAAATGGTTACGATACCACAAAAATTGATACGGCGAAAATTTAACCATAATTTTATCAAAATTTTGACAAAAATAAATAATAAGAAACCACATTTCCTAATATACCAATAAAGTATATGTAAGAATTCTTTAAACTTAACCCGAAGACACCATAGTATTCCCTCACACAAAAACCTTTCTATTAAAATATATCAAAATCACTTCTCTACGACTTGTATTGATCAGGAGGAAGTGACCAATGTGCATGTTCCCCGACTACAAATTCTAAAAATTTCCAAGTTTCAACATTTTGACAAAAAATAAATATTATAGTAACCTGTTACTATAAACTTATAACCAAAAGTATAACTAGCTATTATAACATAATCCAAGACACCTACTAGTGTTCCTTACACAAACAATAAAATCTCTCTTATCTAAAATAATCAAAATCACTTTTCTACGACTTGTATTTCAGTGGGAAAGGCCATTGATATGTAAATATGTTCGATACTAAACAAAAATCCGATAAATTTCTAAATTTTCATAAAATTTTGACGAAAATAAATTAAGAACCCATGTTATCTAATACTCTCAAAGAGTATAACATCTAATTCATAATTCCTTATTTCTAAACTTTGGAAGTTTAGAAGCAATCCAAAATATCAAACTACAACTCCCTTTCTACGACTTGTATATCAATATTAATCAGTAGAGGAATAGGCCATTTATATATTTAAATGGTAAATAAAAAATTGATCGACATATTCCCGTGCAAAGACAAATAGAACATTATTAGAGTAACAATGAAGCGATGTGTGAGTAACTGTTTCACTATCAAAAGTATATATAACTAGCTAATTAAATTTATCCCGGAATCGTACAGAACCTACTCTTCCTAACACAAAAACTCATTTCTAAAAAATTAATCAATAAATTCAATCAATCATTAAAATAAAAATTGTAATTTCTAAGAGAGGAATGACCATAATATAATTATAAAAGTATTCGATTAAATTATTAATTCATATATAACGTATACCAAAATCCATATAAATATATTCAATTTCAACATTTTGACAAAAATTAAAATTAAATGAAACTATGTTTCTCCAAATAAGATATAACAGCTTTAAAAATTACTAAACAGAAAGACACACACCTAGTAGTTATTACCTCACATCACAAAAACCATTTCTAAAAATATCAATAAAATTCAATATTTTACTTTATGACTTTGTATTCACGGAGGAAATGACCATTATTATTAATAGTTTTTCGTAATCCCAAAAATCCAAAAAAATTTTTGCAGAAAATTTCAACCCTTTGTAAAACCTTATTAGTTCTTCTTTTCTAGATATATATACCAAAGCTATAACAGCTTATTACAAATCCAAAGACACCCCTAAGTGTTCCTATACACTAAATATTTAGCGTGCTATTAACTCTGATTATAATTTGAATCGGATATGGATCCTTCCAAAAACCCTCTCTTCTAAAAATACAATGGATAACTCCTTTCTTCTTTTGAGTCCGAAGATCATATTGCTAAGCCAATTTTAAATGTTTTCCGCGAAACCCACAAAAAAACGCCCAAAAAAATTTCCAAATCGAAAAATTTCAAAATTCTATGGACAAAAAATAAAGTTAAGATTAACCACCTGTTACTACTAGATAAGGGGGTATCATCCAACACAATCTCAAAAGTATTACAGCTATTACATTCCAAATCTCTACGCTAAGACACACTCCTAGTGTATCCTCACAAATTTAACAATAAAACTTCTAAAATAATACTAAAAAATCACTTTTTTCTTATTCAACGCTTGTATTCCATTTTTAACGTTCAAGAGGTAATAATTTTAGTTATTTAATAATTACTTTATGTTCGAAAAAACATTGCTCCAAAACTCACTTAAAATTTACAAATTTCAACATTTTGGATATTAAAAAAATAACAGTGTATAAGTAACCTGTTACTAAAATTTGTTTGGCAAAGGGTCCTATAAAGTTAAGGTACAGCTATTAAAAATAACGAAGACACCCTAGTGTTCCTCACACAATAACCTTTCATCTAAAGAAAATAATCAAAATCAAAACTCTATTTATCTTACGTACTTGTATTTCAGTTGAGGAAGAACATTTATAATGTTTCGAACCTTTACCAAAAATCCAAAAATATATAAAAATCAGCAAAAAATATTAAGACAAAAATAAATAAATTAAGTAACCTTATATACTCCAGAAGCTCTTCCCACTATGAGCGGAAGCGGACTCAAGGGAGGGAGATTGTTTGCGAACAGTTATTATAGGGCTCGAGAATCCTCTTTACTATCTGTTCTTCTAATTATATTATTTCATGAGAGGTGAAGAGGATTGCTTAGTCAGAGCTTAATATAGTGAAGACTTTCAACCTGATTGACTTTTTGGTACAGACCCGCCATCCGCCACGCCATATTATTTTGGCAAATCTTGAATCTCTGAAATATATAATATGGGTAATGGTAATAAAAAATTCACAAAACATTTTAATGTCTTTAATAATAAAAATAAGTGATTTAATTTTGATTATTTTGGTTCTTCTTCTTTCCATATAATAGTTTATTAAAGCTGATCACGAAGAAATCTTTTTGATTTTATTTTATAAAAAGGAATTTTAGGGATATTTGAATTTTAAGTAGGAACATTAGATACAACTCATTTGAAATTATATATAAATTATCTCAATTTTTAGATACGTATTTTTTTTTGCAAATAATTATTTAAAAAAAAAAAAAAAAAAAAAAAAAAATATATATATATTTTCTAAAAATGAATCAGTTGTAGTATACGGAATTCAAACAATACAAGCCAAAAAAAGAACAACAAAATTTTATTATGGCTTTCGGGCAAGGTCTATATATCTTAGGTCTAGAAGTGTACTAGTCTTGTAGAATGAAAATTTACCTAACACAATAAAAAAAAGTTTTAATTTTAGAAATGCTATTTTGAGATCTGTGTCTTGCATAGTAAAATATAAATAATCTGTTATTTAGTAGGATCTTTCATCGAAATGGTATTTTAATTAAAATTTTGTATTTTTCCCACCTTTGAAGGAATTTTTTTTGACCAATAAGCATAAAGATAAAGTTGCCAGACGCTTCAAACGATTGTAATACGGAAGAAGCTAATTAAAGAAATATTAAAGTTTAAATCTATGTAAACTAACGTAACTCAACATAACCTTACTTAATGTATTCTAACCTCAACTAATGTAATTTATTTTTAGATTTATAATTTATTTCACTGCATTGTTTAAAAAAAAAGGAAAACACGCCTATGGCTCCATGAGTGTTTGTAGATTTTGTTCGATAATATACATAAAAAAAAATGAAAAATAGGCAAATTTTTATCTTTTTTTTTTTTCCACATCAATTTACAGGAGAAAGATCCTACAGAATGTCCAAATAATCTTATAAACTTTAATTAGGAAAAAATTGACCTTTAAGGCTTCAATCAAAAAAATTTTTTGCAAGTAACAAAATAATTGAATAGTAGGCATAAAAATACTGAAATAATTATTATTATTATTATTATTATTATTATTATTATTATTATTATTATTATTATTATTATTATTATTATTATTATTATTATTATTATTATTATTATTATTATTATTATTTTTATTATTATATATTCGGTGGAGCTGCGGGGCGCAAGGACGGGACCCAGACCCACACAACCACCACAACAAATACGACAACAAAACAGACAAGGACAGACCGAAGGAAAGAAGAGATGGAGAGCGCCATAACACTACGGAAGGGGGATATCCAGGAGCGGAGGGAGCGCAGAGTGAGAAGGCGGGCAGCCCAAAAAAATGGCCGTTGTGAAGAGACAAGAAAAAAAAAGCCAGTGGGGCAAAAATATAAAAGAAAATGAGTGAGATGTGTCTAAAAGTAAGGCGACTTCCAGGGTGGATGAATGAGACCCTGGCCAGGTAAACCAATTATGATGACTATTTATTAGCACATGTTAAATGGGATAAATTATATTGAAGATTATCTATTAATTTATTATTTTATTATTGTATCAGACTGGTAGGTATTTATTATTATTATTATAGTTATTATGTGATTAATTAAATTATATATTAAGTTATATTATTAACCTGCTAGGTTAAGCTTGCAAAAAGTATATGTATTATTATTATTATTAGTTATTATTATGTTATTATTATTTATTACTACTTCATTGAATTATTATTATTACTCGTATTATTTAGATGATATTAACATAATATGATGATGAGTCGAATTAGTCTTGTGATTGATGTATCTGATTGTGTGAGTGTATAATATATGTGAGTGTGAAAATATATGTAATATCTATTTGTAGTGTAATTTCATAATAATTATTATTAGAGACCATGTGAGTGTAATTAGAGGATTAACCAAGTTAGATGTGAATTGAGTTATTATTACTCTAAGTTGTGCATTACTAATATGTCATATGAATGTAGTCTATTACCAAATTGATGTGATTATGTGATGTGAGTGTTAAAAAAGAAGGAGATGTGAATGTGGAGATGATATCATTAAATTATGTTATGATGTGAATGTGATGTGATGTGAGAAGTGTAATTTTAGTTATTATCTCATTATTATTATCCTATAATTATGTATTATTATTAATTATAAAGTAAAAATTGCAACTTTTAATACTATGTATGGGATTATTTAGTTTATTATTATATAATAATGGATTAAAGGTGGCAGGATCAACTGCAATTCGATCTCATAAGTATAGTGGAGGTACGCTTAACTCTATTCAGAGTATATATATAATAATTCCAGAGGAAATTGATACGACACCTAAGCTCAACATGCACACTTTGAAGTATGATATGTTTCCTGATGTCAATAATTTTGAAAACAGACACTTATATATTTCAACTGTTCAGTATATATTTCTTTTCATTTATTTTGTTAGTATTTTTCCCACATTCTTAGAATATGTTTTATTTAAATACAGAAAGTCTATTTAAGAATATGTGTATAATTTGAGTGACATGCTGAAAGAATTGTAACAATTTTCAAGCACCAAAGAAACTGGCAATACTTCTAAATAAATGAACAACACAAGTAAGGTTCCTTAAACAGAATTTTATACTACCACTCACTCTCCTTTGAGATTGACACAAATACCTATGGATCAAGCAGTTGTTCGATTAGTTGTAAAGTAGTAGTTTACTTATTATATGCTTTTTTTATATTAAGGGAGTAATTGCATTATCTTTTATTTATAAAGAAAAATACTTGGGAAATTTTTATTATTTTCATTTGAAATTTTAAATCTATAAATTTTAGTAATAAATATATATATATATCTTATATTTAATATCTTCACAACAAATTGATAGTAAGAAATTATAATTTAAGTTTTGTTAAATTTTTTGATTGTCTGACGCACACTTTGTTCTTTCTTTTTTTGTTTAGAAGATTTATTTTCAGCACTGTCCAGAACTTGATATAGTACTCTTATGGTTAAGAGACAGTTTATATAACGTGGAGTTGAGCTTATATAAATATATCAGACAAATATAAATACAGATTTAATTAGAGGTAAGCTAGTGCTAATTTATATGGGGCAAAAAAGTAAAGTTGATAGATAGTTCAAACAAAATATAATAAGAGCACTTTTCTAAGTGCTATATCTGATCTATTAAAGCTATTGGTAATAAAGTGTTATGTGGAGCGCATATAATATATATAATACTATTATATATAATATATATCATATATATATATATATAATATATATATAATATATATAAACTATATATATATATATTATATATATATGATATATATATATATATTATAATATATATATATATTAGAGGTATATATATATATAATTTTAATAAATAATTGTACATCACTCGATTTTAACGAACACTTTCACAAATCATTAATAAATAATTAATAATATATATATAATGAATTACGATTTATATATTAGATCATGATACGTGTATGAATCCTCAATAATATTTGTATGTAGGTAACATTTGAATCTTGGTTATTAAATATTTATAAAGATAAAGTTTTAAGTTAAAATTAAACAAAATAGTTGATAAGAAATAAGTATAACCGAGTTAAATATAATGCAGTAAATAAGTATTAGTATATGTGAATAATCGAGCATAGTTGTGTGGGAAATAAAAACTAATCCACTAAATTAATTCTTAGTCAATCAATGTAGTGGTAAATATGAGCGACAGTAAATTATACCGTAGAGTGGATATGAGGGGACTCATCTAATATGTTAGGTTCATTTATAGATATATGTTTTTATTAATATAAGAAAAAAAAATTCACTTTATATATATTTAGATATTTATTATATTGATTGATTTTAGATACTTAACCTCAATATTTAGTGATACATAAAATTTAAGTTATAAATAAACAAGATATATATATAATGAAAGTACACATTTTTTAATAAGTCACTGTGTATCCAATTACTCTTTTTAAAAATTAGCCTAAAGACAGACTCCTGTCAACACTGTATAATATTTCAAACTTATATTTATTCAATATGTTTACCACATTATTTTAATTATGATAGGATCTCTTCATATTTGTAATATATATAATATAATAAACTTATTATTTAAAGTTTCCACATTTTTGTAGAGATTAAATATATTCAGAAAGTCCTATTAGTAGCTGATAAGTAGGACAGGTAGATAATGAAGTAAATAACCCTCTAATACGTAATTATGGCGTTTATGAAACAAGTAGAACAAATAACTGAGCAATATTGTAGTGCTGGTGTAAATGATGGATCGTGAGTACGTTCAAGGACAAAGCTTAACCGAATTATATCAACAAGAAATATTACGCCATATTTATCAGAAACTATATATCAGTATTTTATATCAACTATCCCCTAAAATAGAATAAAGTAAAGGAAATATATAATTTAGTTGAACCGAAAATAATCAATCTTTTTTCATGATTAATAAAAACAATATAAATATATATATATAAATTAGTTGAACCGAAAATCAAATTTTCAAATTTAAATGCTGATGTTATTCAAAAAAAATCCAATATTGTTTCATAAAAATCATCATTTATAGTCATATAAAATTAAAGAAATACAGATTGTGAATTTATAACCATATATACTATTATAACTTCTAGCTATATATATAATAGTATATGACATTTTATATATATATCCAACAGCTAATATATATATTCAGTTAGTTAAGAAAAAACAAATTTATAATAAACTGTAATTAAAATGTGTAATTAATGTATTGGTACAAACAATAAAAACTACATCAAAACCATTACATAATAAGTATTAATTAGAATTAAATCGCATCCAAATCCATTTAGAGAATTAATTCTTAGACCACATTTATGAACCATTATTATAATTATAAAATATAAATTAATATATTATAATTAATCTGATGAAGAGTTATACATTATACAATGATCATGACATGTTATATATAATAACGGGTACAGTGTTGGTAGTCAGTTTGATGTTAATAAATTCTATATGTAAATAAAAATGTGAATACTAATATAATATATAATGCGATTATAGTACTTCAGATACTTTACAATTTTCAGTTTTGACTTATTATGGATTCCCACAACTTATATAGTATATAGAGTAGTTACACAGGCGATTAAGTATAGTCGATAGTAAGCTCTCAGTGCAGAATATATATAAATAGTAAGTATTAATTTATAATACATATAGATAGTGAGTAAAAAATATTTAAACTTCATCCTCAAGAATAAATGCGATTTAGATTATATGCCGCCCTACTACCTAGTAAAAGCAAGACTTTCTAGGAGTGTTTATTAGTTATAGAAAACTATTATAGTCAATACATGCGTTTAATAAATATTATATATCTATAGTGCTATAGGAAATAAAAATATATATAGAAGCAGGTAATTGATCTATATTTTAGGTTTAGGGGAATATATAAGCAAACATGACTAATATATAATAAATAATATAAAAGGTCATATATAGTAGCATAAACCAATAATTAAGAAAAACCCTGTGAATGATTACCAGAAGTAATCCTCGATTTGCAATAACACCGAGATACTTGCTGAAGGATTGAGGTGTCCAGCTATCTATAGTAGTGTTTCTTCTCATTGTATTATTCGATGTGGTATTTATAGATACAGATCAGAATGATCGCTAGATTGTGCTCCGTTGTGAACCTGATCAGATAGTTATTAATATTGACTGGTGCGAAAGATAGAGCGAAAAGAGAGAGAGATCTATATTTATGTGAGAATGATTAGTATTTAACTATGTAATGAATGATCTTACTCCTAGACCTACAATATGCTTGCAGCAACCAGCAAATAAATATTAAAAAAAACACCACAGCACTTCACTGGGGAGTGGAGGATTGTGCCATAAAGGAAAAATTCTGTTTAAACCATACTTTAACAGGCATGGGTGAAACAGGACAAAAGGTAGTAAAAAGTAATGATAGGAGAAACGGTTTTCGTGGTAAAAAATTTATAAGTATTTAATTGCATGTTTAAGGGGTCAGAACTCATTTCAGAATTTATATTTAATATATAAAAATAAAAACATTACTTTAAGGTATCTGCGACTCTAAAGATTATATATGTGAAGTATAGATAAACTCATGCAGATTAAGAACAAAGTAATTTCGCTGACATCTACGTGAACGTAGAAAAGAGAACAGCAGTGCCACGAGTCTTCAAACAGATATTAAGTGCGCTATTACGCGAAGCATAGAAGATCAAAAACTGGCCGATTTCTCGATTTTTATTACAGAAATCTTTTTCTCTTAATATTGTTAGCGTGTCATACTATATTATCATTAATATATTGTCATTCCTCCTATTTCTCTCGTATTTTTCTTGAGTATGCTTCATTCATTATTTATGTGTACGGATTTCACTCATGTTCGTTTCTTTAAAATTTAAGACTGGTAATCTAATGAATATGCATTGAAATAGAGCAAGTGTAAAGACTATGAGATATTAATGTTATATCTAAAATAATTTTGGAGCCCATAATATATGTGACCAACACATTTACACTAGATAATTAAATTCATTTAGAATAGAGCGTTTAATGACCTTAAATTACTGCACTAGAAGACGATAAAAGATCTTTAAATAAAAATTACTTATCCGTACATTTGTCCTAATGTAAATTAAGAATGAGAGATAGAGTATAAGAAACTGAAAAAAATCTTAATAAGAGCGAATGAGACTCCAAAATATTATTTGACTTGTTTGCTCTCGCTCTAAAGATATATCTTGGCTTATGCTTGATTAAAGGCTCCGCAAAAGCTTATTCATTACTGTTTCGCTGTATATAAATTTCATGAGCATCTGACTCTCTAACTTATTTGTTTATTCACTGCTTATATCTCTAGTTCAACGTCAATCTATTATCTTATGTCTGCTCGAAAATTATGATAATATTTCGTAATACGCTACTCGTTTTGTTAAACTTAAGAGAAAATATATTAATTTTAATATACAACGAAAAGAATCAATTACTCAAAAAAAAAAATTTTCTAACTAAAATACACCATTAGCTCTGTGTTTGACATGCGACCCTACAAACCTGCTAGTTTCGGACTTGCCCCCCCCAGCGCACGGCGAGGAGTTCTCAAATAATGAATATATTAAATATTATAGAGATTAGTTAGAATTTTGTGATGCGTATGAGACTCAATAATAGAAGGAACTCAGCGCTTAATTTTATCCTATATTTATTTTTCATATCACATTGCAAACTAATATTGAGCGAGATCAGGCAAATGTGACTAAAAGCTGTTATTATTTTCCTCTGTGAACAATGCCTAACAACAATGACCTATAAACAGCGCGCACAATTAACGTATGAGTTTCTGGTTCGCCACAACCGTGCAATACATACTATGAATAATAGATGAATAAAAAGACGTATTTATATAAGTAATCAAATTACGAATTACATTCAAAATGGCAAAGAATAAAAAGATAAATAATGATAAAGTGACGCGAAGACTAAAAGTTTTATGGTAGGTTTTTTGCATATCATTCAATGATAAGTGCCGTAGGCTACCATACGCTAGATTCCCGGATAATAAAAGTTAGCACCATTTAAGCATAAAATCATATGTTAAGATACACTTTTATCACCGTCCAATTGAGGAGAATGTATATGTAGATGGCGATAGGTAATCATTTCATTTTTCTAAAAAAGGTATGAGTATAGAGCATTTTCATAAGACTAATCATATTTAGCTAGTTGTTAATGTATATTTATAGCCCTTCACATATTTAATTAATAATGTACATGAAAGTAAATTAGAGAATCTTATCTCTAAATTATTATAATAACTAATATGTCACTAAAAATTTACTATCTTAAGTATTTCAAATAAAAGGATTTAGAGTCTAAAGTTATTTTAGATTATTTATATAATAATTAAAAAATTAAGTAATCAAGTGTACGTTTAAAACTATAATTAATTACTACATTCTAAAAACAAAGAAACAATGTTAATAATATTATATATAAATTAAGAAACATGAGTAGTAATACTAGAAAATTATAAAGTACCCATTCATTTACAGAGGGTTCGATATATGGAGTTCCAGAATCTGGATATAGGTACAATTAGGTAATAGTTCTACAAGAAGAGTGACAAAGAACATCAGCTATCTCAAAAGAAAGGGGACTTTCTTATTTCTAACCCATATATATTTTTAGTATATTTTTATTTATCATTTAATAATATCTACTTAATAAATATAGTTGCTTCAGTATTAATATATAATCTAGGTAAAAATAATTTAAAATCTAAACCATTTTTGAAAGATCCCTCTTTATTATATTCTTTCTTCATATAATTAATTGATTGATATTATAGTAAATATATATTTTATTCTATATTTATAGGTGATATATAATATATATATAGTAATATATATATTATTATAATATAATAAATATATATATAATATTTATATATATAATACTTAATAATAACGATGAATGATTTTCTATTAGAAAGAATTAAAAAATTTACCTGTTTATTGGTTCATTTACATTATTTATATATTTATTAGGTAATTATTACACTGTACAATATTATATTTATTTTTAGTTATTAATGTATTTATTTATTTATTCTTTAATTTTATTTTATCCCTCTCCAATTTTCTTTTTTACTATTATTTAAAAACAAATTATAAAATAAGTGTATTTTATTTATAATTTGGATTTCGCTCCAATTTACTCAAGCTCAAAATTTAAAAATTTTATTATTTTTTTTTTTTTTCATTTTTTATCTATTTTACTTTAGTATTATGTCTCCGTCTTATTCTCCTTTCTTTACCTTTTTACTTTTTGAATTTTTAGATGAGTGTAGATTAAACACAAAAAAAATAACAAAAAAAAAATCTAACCCCTGTAAGTTTAAAACGATTTCTATTTTTTTTATATTATTATTATTATTTTTTTTTGATTTTTTTGATATTTTCGACTCATTTTAATTATATATTTATGCAAATTGGCAATCAACTTTTCATGTCAGATTTCCCCCACCTTATTGAAATCGTTTAATTATCGTAATATTATTGAAGTTGATAATAAAATATTTATATTTTTATTTTAATGAATTGTAATGTCTTCTAATAATATAATGAGCTGACTTAATTTTGATATTTTAAGTCCTACTTTCGATGATGTAGTTTATTTAAACAGATAAAAAAGAAATTTTATAGTTTAATTTAATAATAATAATAAAAAGATATTTTTTAGCAAGTGATATTAAATGAATTATATAAAAATAGAAATATGATAGATAGCCAACACATTATTGATAGTATTTAGATATAAAAAATGAGTATACATCATTATTTTGAATAATTAATACGTTTATGGCTTTCACTAATATATTAATAAATTTTGGACTAAAGTTTTGAATATGGAGTATATATAACTCTTTTCTGACATCCCTAACAACTCCCAGGAAGGATTTCGCCGGCAGTTAACTATATGACAAATACAAGGAGCCATTGCGCCTCTATATGG
>JABUQX010048612.1:0-10000 GCA_015478945.1 Trachelipus rathkii | reverse complement strand
CAAAAAAATATAATAATTATAATGGCATTAACATTATTAACATATATGTATATAGTTAAAAATATTTATTTATTAATATATATATAAATCATTAATATATTAATATATAGTATTATTAAGATAGAAGATTTTGACATAAAAATATATATATAAAATAAAGCATAAATACATATCCTAAATATATAGGCCAACGTTTGTGAAAACACACAATCCTACACAAATTATTCAAAATATTATATATATATATATATATATATTATATATTATATTATTGAAAAATTGATAAATAAATTTTTTAAAATTTTCAATATTTTATAATATTTAAATAAAGAAGAAAGAAGAAAAATAACTAAAAATAAATTACATTAAAAATATCTTTGCAAACAATTTCTTTATTCTTTTAGATAAATATCTTAAATTAATATATTACAAAATTTTGAACTTAGCTGCACAGATAAGAGATACTATTCTTAAATAAATAAAAAATGAGATTTTTAAATTATTTAAAATACCAGTATATTTTCGATAAAAATAAAAGCATAAATAATAATACAAATAAAAATGTGAACGAAAGGGTGAGATTAATATTATAAAATAAAAAAAGAAGAAAAATAAAATCGATAAAAGTTAGCTTTGAATTCTCATGTATTTGTACAACAGAGGAAAATAGGAAGTCCATTTAAATCGTTAGGAACTTAATTGTTCTTTATATTTAAGAAAGTATTTGGTTGGTACTGAGGCTTTTCACTTCAAGTGTGTCATTCCGATAAAAATATAAAGACCTCAAATTTACACGATGCAAGATAAATTAATAATATATAAATAATTAATAATAATAATATAATTAATAATAATTAATAATTATAAATATATAAATAATAATAGAATTATATATTAATATGAATATTAACATATGTAATACAAAGATATAATAATAATAATAATAATAATAATAATAATAATAACAATTAATAAATAACCTAGTTAAATATAAAATCTGAAGAGTCTCTTTAAAAAGGAAAAACGCCTCATGCAATTCACGTAATAAAAAATAATAATAACCATAATTATTTTCATCAAATATATATATAAATCAACTCTAGATCAAAATAGAAATAGTTTTGAAAATAAATAAAATAGGTAAATTTATAATTTAATAAAACTTGAATGCAATAAACAAGCATATAATACTCTATATTCAAATTTTACGCCAAATTATGTAATTCAATGACTAAATAATACAAAATAACTATATAAACTTACAAATATAAGATAATCAATATATATGAGTGAAACAAGGTAAATTATATAAGGCTTAGAATCAAATAATAAATAGAGAGTATAAAATAAAAAGATAAATCAGTCAATAAATATTATTATAATAACTAGTTACTCAAAATAAAAATTCAATATAGAATATATATAATTAGCTAAATTGCAATACATACAAAGACAATGATGAATGAATAGTAATATATAATCATAATTCCGTAATAATCACATTATACAACAATATACTACAAAAATAATAAAAGCTATAGGAATAGATAAAAAATATGAGAGTGGAATATTAATAGATAAGCATGAAGAACATACAATTCATAGTCTCAATCATAAATATAATTAAAGTAATGGAATAAGTATAATAATAATAAGAATGTGAATCAGAAATTAGACAACACATCAAGAAGTGTAACATAGACATATGATTCTAAACTCGAAAATCAACTCTGAGCATCAAATATGTATATTACAAATCACGAAAAGATGATATTGTGTAACATGATAACTCAACTACAATAAGAGGATGAAAGTCTTATCATTTTATACTTAATACTTGTTCAAATTGAGAAAAGGTAAAATATTTTTGTCTAAGAAATATAAAGAGCAAAAAGAGACACGACCTACAAGCTTATTACTACTAAAGTACATATACCAGTATATGATTATGAGCATACAAGTAATTTAGTTGTGAGCTATAAAAACTTCATATTTAATAAGCAATGTGTTGAATATTTGACATGCATAAAGATTTTGATGTTCCAAATGTATATCAGAGTAATAAAAATGACAATTATAAAAGAGAGCTTTCGAATTACGGCAGCAAGGACACTGCCGATGAACTTCTGTTATGTATGAATGGGCTGAGACTAAGTTTATTGATAAGATAATATTGAAAAAAAAAAAAACATTATTGAAAATACATGTATATTAGAGTAGTGGAAGATAAAAATCCCGTAGAAACGTACTTGTCAATTGTTAAAATACCACAAGAAGAAAAAGCTGATTATTTAATGAGCATAAATATATTACATATTACTAATACAAGAGGATTATACTTACTGCATCTTATGATATATAAAAATCTATGACAAATTAATTAGTTCTGCTATATGGTGTGACTTATATTGTATATAGCTGGAAAGTTGATAGTTTAGGTAAGAATAAAATGAGCTTATTCATAAGAGTGCGCAAACATATAAGATAAGTGATCTCTATATACACTGTTAATAAAACAACATATAATATTAATAATTATGTCTAATACCTATAGGCTAAGCAGACCTAAGCCTGCATGAGAAAAAAATCAGAATGAGTCAAATTAAATTTATTATTTTATATTTTTAGATTAAAGACATTTTAACTAATAAACTATGATATTTAGCAAGTCAGTCTCACATTAAAAAAGAAATATTTGCATGATACTCATAATCATTATATCCATATATATAGATCCAATTAACCTGCTAAAGAATTTCTAGAAATGCATTCAAAGTTAAGTAATGGTATCATATATATCTACATATTTAAATAAGGATATAGTGAATGCTGTTTCAGGTAGTAAAGTCAATTTTGTATGGCATTATGTGAAGTATACATAATACCTATATAAGAAGCAGATCAAGATCACTTGCTATCCTTGCAAGGTGAGTAATAGGTACATCTTGCTGGAAATCAGAATATATTAGGAAAGTTATTCATTTAGTTACCTGTTATTATAATGACATAATAATCTATTCCGTATAAGTGCACTCTACTAATTATCATTTACACCTAGTCAATAACTGAAGCTTGTCATAAGTAATTCATCACTTTTGGTTAAAGAAACCAAAAGTTCATATACCCACTAATTTATATACTTTTGTACGTAATCTCAAAATAGCTACCTGCAAAATTATTGCATAAATCTCTATATATAATCATATATATATATATTTATATATATATATACTATATATATATAATATATATATAAGTGTTAGTAGATGACGCCAATAGTGACTTACAAAAAAACGTTCTCGTTGTAAATAATGGATAAAGTAGATTTGCATTAAAGTTAGTCTAATGCAAATTATGTAAAATAAAAGTCTTCCAAATCAAGAAGCGTTACTGTAAAAATATATATACTTAGCTATAAGATTAGTTGTAAATCGAGGAATATTGAATGAAAGGTATATGCAACGATAAATATTCATAATTAGATTAAAGTATAATTATATTGCTAATATCTACTGTCTTATGTTCGATTGATCGATCTCAGATCAATATTTATACATTTTTTATATTAATCGTCATTTAGAACAAAATATCTTTAATTTCGAGTAATATTTCTCTTGTAAAGTGTTTGAGGTCTTAAATATCTCGAGACTCGATAAAAATCTTAAAAAATTCGCTTAGAGATAAAAAAAAAGGAAAAAAATAAGTAATTCGAACTAAAGTTTGAAATATACTCTCTAGAAATATTCGTGTGCAATGTCTAAAATATGAGCTACTCTCCTTATACGAAAGAAGAACGAATAAAATCTATATAAATCGACATACGTACTTTAAGAAAGACATCCAGATGTATATATCGTGTAATTAGAGAATATGAGACGAAGGAGGACAAATTGAGAAATACATACAAAGTTAGTTATCTAAATATAATAAGCTCTGTATAGAAAATCTTTTCTATTGTATCATATTCCTTAGTAACGATAATACCTCGGTTTAAATAATTCGTTCTCATATATAATGTAACTATGTAAATCCGTATATAATACTAAGTAATAGACAAGGAAGAAATTTAAGTAAATACTAGCTCATGAAATAATCCTTAATGCATTAATAATGATAAGCATACGTGAGAGAGGTCTGATAAATCCAACTTGAGGATTTCTAATAAAAATATCAGTATAACTGTGTAGTACGTATCTGGCAAAGAACTACTCTGATTATACGGTATTCTTTAAAATACTTACATTTTATTTAAACATACCTTTTTTCCCGTACTAGAACGTCGGGGATACGGCCTACGAAAGTGTTATATATATATATAATATATATATATATATATATATATATATAATATATATATTATATATATTAATATATTATATATAATATTAATTATATATATATGATATATATATAGTTTAATTAATATATAGTATATATATATTTATATATATATTCTATATATATAGATTATATATAATATATATTTATATGATATATTATATTATATATATATAATATATATATATATATATAATATATTAATTATATATATATATATATATATTATATATATAAATATATATTATTATATATTAATAATAATATATATATATATATATATTAAACTAGTATATATATATATATATATATATATATATATAATATTATATATATATATTATATATATATATAGTATAATAATTTATATGTATATATATATATATATAATAATTATAATATTATTATATATATTAATATATATATATTATATTAATATTATTAATTTTATATTATTTACCAATAGAACTATTTCCTTATTTGATATAAATAGGTCATATTAATTCATTTATCATAATTAATTAATTAATTAGTAAATAATTCTTTCTCATAATAATGTTTCGTACCCCCTTATGTTATTTTATATCTAACTTCCCAATAAATGTCACAAAAATTGATTGTCTATATATATGCAAGTAAAGATTATTGGTATATTCGTATATATATATAGATATATTACATATTCAGTAAACAGTTATCTATAATAAGAACTAAGATAGTCATGACAATCATGACAAGAAATTAATCATTATCCTTTATTTATGTAAATATTATTATGTATTTATATGTATATATAATACTTATGGTAGTATACCTGCGCCCCGAATATCTCATGCTAAGCCCCCCCGAGTATACGAGTAAAATTGTCTGAAAGAAACCATATACTGGACTATATTAAGCACTCTCATAGTTAGAGTAGGTTTACGCACCTTTCAATGATAGGTACATAGTAATCTTTCTTTCCATTAGGCCTCTAAAACTCGTTCTCCCAGAAAGCTCTCCAGAGGTATTTATGTATTCTAGGCTATATTCAATAAGATTCCATCATGGATCAAAGAGTTAGTACTAAATACAGAAAGGTGAAGGGATCTCGAATAATTGCCTTAACTACCTATTAGTCTGACCCCTGGTCAGCCTACACTGTCGCCTATACCTGTTCGCAGCACTTAGTCTATACTGCCTGTCGTCCCTGATCGCCCTGATCGACCCTATATATTGATTACCTAATTGCTAAAGATAATCTTTATATATTATATAATATAATATATATATATAATATATAATATATATATAATATATATATATATATATATATATATATATATATATATATATATATATATATATATATATATATATATATATATATATATATTATAAAGAACATTTGACAAATATTTTTTAGAACATCTAAATATAGAATAAAACAGACAAATATCTAAAACTACATTAAAATCAATAATATGTTATGAAAGAAATACATAAATATAATCTACAGTAATAAATAAAACAATTAAATTGCAAGTAGAAAAAGTTAATGTTAAAATAACATTTTGATTTGAAAAAAAAGAAGAAAAGTTCATTAAAAAAAAAAAAACAAGTGTTGAAAGTTACTTTAAACAAAAAAAAAAAAAAAAAGAAAAGAAAATGGTATAAATGAAACGAAAAAGAAAATCGAAAACTGCCGAGTCATGTATTTGTCAACAAAGGAAATAGGGGTCCATAAATCGTTAAGAACTTATTGTTTGCTATTAGAAGTATTTGGTGCTGACTGTCACTTCTTTGTCATTTAATAAAATAAAGACCGAGAAAGTAGCAATGAAAATAATAGTAATAAGAAAGAAAAATAAGAAAAATATATAAAGCGAGAAGTCTTTTCAAAATTCCTGAAAAAAAAATTGCTTTCAAATGTTAAAAATTCAGGTAATGATCATTGGATTAATATTGAAATGAAAAAATATGAAAAACAATGTTAGTTGTAACATAACTGTTTTTACAATAATAATAATAATAATAATAATATAATAATAATAATAATAATAATAATAATAATAATAAATAATATAATAATATAATAATAAAATAATAAAATAATAATATATATAATATAAATTAATAAATAAATAAATATATAATTTAAATATATTAAATAAATAAACAAATAAATACATTGAACACCAAAAAAATAATAATGGAAAATTGCACATAAATAATAATAATAATAATAATAATAATAATAATAATAATAATAATAATAATAATAATAATAATAATAATAATAATAATAATAATAATAATAATATAATAATTATAACATATAAATTCTACTACTTTTATTTATAAAAATATAAATAATTATAAATGTAAGTAATTAAATATATAACAATACCAATAGTAAGAAGTAAATAATCTATAGAGAATAATAATCAGATAATATAAAATTTTAAGACGTTTAAAACAATTAATAAATACAAAAACTAACGGATGTGAAAAAGAGAGTTACTCAGTAAATAAAGACATGAAACCGTACGTTAAATTAATAATGACAGATTGTTATTGTAACATTAACATATGGCGTATAATAAAATCTCTCGATATTAAAAGATATTAATTATATAAAACAATATATAAGAAGTTATAGTTTAGTTATATTTAATGAGTGTAAATAGTAAGTTAATATTAAAAGAAAATGAGTAAATAAAAGAGACACCATAAAAATGTATATAAAGTTTGTAAAAGAAAAAAGCGTGAGCCTATCTAGCTCTCTCATTTGTGTTTTTATACTATAAACAAATAAAAAAAAAAATAAAAATAAATACTTAATATTAGCATTTATATTGTGTCTCACTCGTAAATTATTAGTAAATAGCGTCTTACAAGAAAATGATGCAATGTAAGTGGGACATATGACCAATATAATCAAGTAGTCCTACTGCCGGTTCCATCTTTATAGATTTTATTTAATGAGACATTAAATATTCTTATCACAACTAATTAAATTAGTTTAATCAGAGAAAAAGAATGCAACGCATAATGTCAATTATATTTAATGTGATCTCCTCATATGAGATTAAGAGAAAAAAAAACAAAAAATAAAGATAAAATGGCACAGAGAGTATACTTAATCCGTTGTCAAATATGGTACCACGTGAATTGCGAAAGTTCCTGTATGTTTTACGACTCCGTCAGTTTTGCTTTTTTTTTTTTTTCTTTTTTTTTATATATTAATATATATATATATATTCTAGTATGATGATGCCTAACAGAGTAAATTTAATGAGGGTGTAACTGAACTAATTATTAACAACAAAAATATAGTTATTCAGGGAGCGCAATCTCTACTGAGTTTTTATATATCAAACCCGATCGCAGTATTTTGAATTTTTATTTTGGTTTTTTTCTAAACTAAAGGTATAGTACACCACTCGTTTATCAGTGGTAAACCGTCAAAAATGACTAGGTTCAGAGAATAAAAATATCGGTCTACGGCAGCACCAAGAGCGGTGATACGATCTAACGAGAAAAGAGTACTTCTAGGTGACATATTTTCACCGCTCCCCTCACGATGGTAAGTAGTGTGTCCTATCCCTATCAAACCCAACTCTTGCTCTGGTACGGTATTTGGAAGGATTCACAAACTTCGTACGTCGGGAATATTTTCCTTCTCTCTCTCTCTCCCCCACGGTGTTGAGTACTGGAAAATCGTCCCCCGCCTTCCTGTCCCCCGTCGCTCGAAGCCCCCTAATTTTTTTTTTTATTATTTTTCATATTATTATGTTGTGACCTTTTCGTTCATACAGGCTTTATACGCTGATCTCAAATATGTAATTGGTTTTTCTGTAAGTGTATCGTATATTTTCTCAGTTAGTTTATATGTATCGAGTTTTATGTATGAATTTTATATCTTGTAGTATTTAATTATTATTTTATTTTTTATCATTCCTTATATTTTTTTTAACATTTTATTAATAAACAAATACCAAAGACTAATACGTGTACATTATACACACTTTTTTAAGCAATTTAGGTTATATTCTGTTAAATTTTCTTCCAAAGGAGTAATACTCCAACAAAAACTCGTGACACTTTAAAAAGATAAGTTTGCCCATTTAAAATATGATGATGATGATCAGATTTATAATTATTATAATAATAGCATAGTAGAGATGTTTATACCACAGTATATTAATTATAGCAAGTTTATTGTATGAAAACATAATTAAAATGAGCAGTATATAATATATATATATTATTATTTTTTAGAAATCTATAAAATATAACTACTAATAAATCATTTTAATACTTACAAAAGTAAGCATCATAAATTCGTCATATATAATTATAAAACTATAAAAAAAAAACAAAATACCTTAATTTATATATTCATTTATGATATTATAATAGTAATATATATAATAGATAAAAGCTAAATTATGGTAGTATATAATGAATATTAGATGTGTAATACGTATTAATGATAGTATATGAATAACAATGAAGAAAAAAAATATAAAATTTAAAATTGATGAGTGTAATATCTTATGGATGTGAAATTAGAATTATAAAATATAAAGTAATAACATGAAGTTAAAAGAAACATTTATATATTTCTATGAAAAAGAAATAAAGGACTAAATAACACATATTAGGTTCATTTTCCGTTATAGAAGGTAAGACAAAAAATATCGATTTTAAATATCGACTCATTTCTATAAAGTAAATATATCGCTCCCTATTGTACCGTACCATGTTAATGTTACAGATTTAGAAATGTAACGCAGGTTGTATGTCTCAGTTTCCGAAAATATTTATGGCATACATTTAATATTATAGTTAGTTAACGTATTAGTTATTAATTAAAAACACTATTATAATTATTTTGGAATATAAAGGGTGGTTAATATAGTATTTAGTATTTAACATTTATAATTAATTAAATTTAATTTATGGAAGAACCGAATAATATGTGAAATATGATATTATTATAAGTTAAAACTCGATGATTCCATATTATATAATAAATAAATATATATATATTAATATATATATTAATTATAATATATAATATATAATTTATATATATATATATATATATATTAAATATATATAATATTTATATATATACTATATATATATATTATATTAATATAATATAATTAATCTATATATAATATACATATATTATATAAATTATAGTATATATATAATATAAAAGTAATAATTGAAAATAATATTTTTTTTAACCAAAAAAATTATAAATTATAAAGTAAATAAAACTCAAAATAAATAACATTATAAAAATAACTTATATTAATATCAATAAATAAGTATATATATCATAGATACCACATTATGAAAAATGTATTTAGCTGTCAGTAAAATAAGTTACAACAGAGTTAAATAAACATAATTATAAATTGCATAGATCGAAAAAAGTCATCTATGATAAATTAAAAATTTTTGGGTTTTTTGAAAAAAAATAAAACAAAAAAAAAAAAAAAAAAATATAATAAAGTTTCATTTCAAAATTATAAAAAAAACAAGTTTAAAGTTATCTTTAAACTTGAATAAAGTGAATAAATAATTGAAAAAAATGAAAATGAAATATATATAAATTAAGAAAAATCAAATGAAGATGATAAAGAATATAATCTGAAAAAAT
>JABUQX010048611.1:67500-77312 GCA_015478945.1 Trachelipus rathkii | reverse complement strand
GGGTAGAGAGAATTTAACAAAAAAAAAACTTCTTTTTTTTTTTTTTTTTTGAAACAGGTTTTCGAAGGAGGAAGGGATTTTTTTTTTTTTTTTTTGAATTTTCAACAAACTATTGGCATAAAATGCTTTAATTTTCAAGATAATTTTTTTTTTTTGCACTAAAATTACTCTAATTTAGTGTGGTAATAAATTTTTGTTAGACACATTTCTTTAAAAGTCGGAGCCGGAAAAAAAAAAATTTTAACAATAAAAATAATAATACGAGAATAGTCAACCATAGCTGACACCACCTTACGTTCTACCAAAACATTAAATATAAACGTCAGTTTGTTTATTTTACACGTTTATATGTGAGGTTGGTACCAAATTTGAAGAAAATAAATCTTTTCGTTTTTTTTTAATGAATTTTTTTTTATATTCATGTAAGGAAAAAATGAAATGCGAGAAAACACAAATAACATTTGGAAATTGTTTTCATTTTTTTAGAGGCAAAAATTTTTTTTATCTCATTTATTATATATATATTATATATATAATATATTATATATATATATATATATATATATATATATATTATATATTATATAATATATATATATATATATATATCATATATTATTATATATATATATATATTCCAACAACTTCTATTGACTTTAAATAAGTACAGTTTCAAAGCAGTGATGTCGAAGCAGGTGACTTTGAAAGCTGTTCCGAGATGTCTTCTTTTTCTTGGAGAGGCGGATCGGAACTAGTTAATAAACGTCTCCTGTAACATTGTCTAAAACCGGCGACGCTGGTTTTGTTCGATGGTTCGAGTCCTGGCGCGAGATGAATTTTTTTCGTCTTATTATTCGCAAATTTGTCGCAACAAGCATGTTGTGCCCATTCGACGTTCCTTGACGTTGGTCGGTTGCTCCTGTAACCCAGCAGGACCACCCCAGAAGAATGCCGTGTAGCCCCAGCGGGGTTTCCAACCACTTTATGGATTTAAATAGTATCGAGTTTCAAGCAGTGATTTCGAAAAGCAGGAAACTTGAAAACTGTAAAAAGATACCTTATTTTTTGTTATGTCGGATCGGACTAGTGGGGGAACTTCCTGTACATTGTCTAAACGACGCTGTTGTCGATCGTTCGAGTCCTGGCGCGAGTGAAATTTTCTTCGTCTTCTTATTATTGCATATTTATCGCAACAAAATGAATGTTTCCATGTCGGCGTGTTTTCTGACTTTGGTTGGCTTGCTCCTGTAACACGGAGCAAACTAGCAGAATGCTGTAGTAGCCCCAGTAGAGGGTTAAAAGCACCCTTCTATGGATTTAAAATAAGTACCGTTTCAAAGAGTGATAATCGACCTGATTGGACCAATCTCACCGAGATACTTCTTTTTTTCTTGGAGTGCAGGATCGGACTAGTGGTAGAGCCTCCTGTACATTGTCTAACAGCGGACGCTGTTGTCAATGGTTCGAATTCCTGGCGCGATTGAAATTTTTCATCGTCTATTATTCGCAAATTTATCGCAACCAAGCATTTGTGGCCATGTGGCGTGGCTTGACTTGGTTGGTTGCTTCCTGTACCGAGGAGCAACTATCAAAATGCCGTGTAGCCCCAGCAAAAGTTTCTATATCTATACTTTATATATGTACCTTTTATTCCAGACCATAAGTCTCACTACTATACATTAGCACAGGTTATAGCATACCGTCATTAAGACCCTAGCACACTCAGACTTAATTCCCTTTGACTCCACTAAGGATTTAATTGCACCATCCATCTTTTCATTCACAACTTTCATACTAAACATTCTGCATCATAAACATCCGTTCCTTTTTATCTTCAAATATCTAAATATTTGAAATCAGACATTTGTTCCAGTTGCTCACATCTAACATAACTTAACACAGATAATATCCACTAAAACCGATACCTTACCCTATTCTACGTTCTACTTTCAAAACCCCTCGTTTTACACAGCTGCAAAATCTCTCTCTACTAATCCCTCAAGCATTTCAGATTCGCCACAATAAACTAAATCCATCGCATATAATATGTTGGCACCCTACACATCTCTTTCATTTCCATTAACTCTAATCACCATCCCTTGCTACTCACCCCACCTCTGATTTCTTCATAACCCAATCCATATATATATATATTATATATATATATATATATATATATATATATATATATATATAATAATATATTATATATTATATATATATATATATATTATATATATATATATATATACCGTATATATTATATATATATATATATATATATATACTATATTATATATATATATATATATATATATATATATATATATATATATATATATACTATTATATATATATAATATATATATATATATATCTATATTTTAATATTTCTTTTTCAATTGATCATTCAAGCCTCTTGATATATTTCTTTTACACCCAAAAGCAAAATAATAATTTTTCTCCGGCTCCGGGCTCGGCTCCGGATCCGGCTCCGACTATTAGTTTCTGCACTGTTTGAGAATTGTGCAGTACTTTCTGGCAATAATTTTTTAACGTACAAAAATATTTTTTGAAAAATTTAATGCCCAGAATCCGGTTCCGTTTCATACTCCGGTTGCGGCTCCAGATCCGGCGCTGGATCCGACTATGGTTCTGCACTATTGGAAATTTGCCAAAACAATTTTGTATTAACTTTTCACACAAAAATTTTATAGGACAAAATTAGACACGACTCCGGCTCTGACTTCTGATCCGGATCCGGATCCAACTAAGGTTTCTTGCACTATTTAAACATTGTTCAGGCACGTCTTTCCGGCAATTAACATTTTTCATCTAAAAAACATATTTCTGGAAAAATTTATAAACAGGTCCGCTCTAAATTCCGTATCCACGGATCGAACTTAAGGTTTTGAATATTTGAAACTTTAAAAGTCAGCAAGTCTTCTGACAATACATTTTTCAGGGTATGAATTTTCTTCGAAAAATATTTATAAAGCCAAAGATCCGGCTTCCGGAATCCTGCTACGGATCCGGACCATCAAAGGTTTCTGCATCTATTTTGAAAATTGTTCAGCACACAAATCTTCTTTCAATAAATTTTCTAACCTAACAAATATTCTTAAAAAAAATATTCATACCCAGCCCGGCTCCGGATCCGACTAAGGTTTCTGTAATAATTGAAAATTGTTTAACACGTCTTCTGGCAATACATTTTCGCCTAAAAAGATATTTTTTGAAAAAAATTCATACCCCGGATCCGGCTCCGGCTCCGGCTCCGACATCGGCTCCGAGTTTGGCTTCGGCTTCGGATCTGAATAAGGTTGGTTTCTGCACTATTTTGAAAATTGTTCAGCACTTCTTCTATCAAGTAAATTTTTCACAAAAAAAAAAAATAATTATTATTTTTTCGAAAAAAATCATACTCCGGCTCGGGCTCCGACTTCCGGCTCCGACTTCGAATCCGGATCCGATTAAGGATTCTGCACTCTTTGAAAATTGTTGTTCAGCAAGTCTTCTGGAATAAATTATTCATCTGATAAAAGGAGCGCTTGAAGATCAATACCTCACGGCTAAGGGCGAAATCCCGATCCGGATCCGAACCCGACGAAAGGTTTCTGCACTAATTTGAAATTTGTTTCAGTACGTTTTCTGGCATTAAATTTTCACCTAAAAAATATTTTTTTGAAAAAAAATTTAATACCCAGGCTCCGGCTCTGACTCCAGCTCCGGCTCCTCTCCAGCTCCGACTTCACTCTGGCTCCGGATCTGACAAAGGTTTCTGAACTATTTGAAAATTGTTCAGCACGTCTTCTGGAAATAAATTTTAACCTAAAAATATTTTTTTAAAAATTATATAAGTTCGGCTTCGGCTCCGGATCTGGATCCGGACCAAGGTTTCTCAACTATTTGAAAATTGTTCAGCACGTTTACTATCAATAAACTTTTCACGTAAAAAAATTTTTTCGAAAAAATACATACACTGGCTCCGACTCCATCTCCGAACTTTGATCCGGCTGCCGGCTTCCGACTCAAAAACGGAATCCGATTAAAGATTCTGCACTATTGAAAATTGTTCAGAAGTCTTCTGGCAAATAAATTTTTCATCTAAGAAAATTATTTCTTTGAAAAAATTTGATCCGTATCCGGATCCGGACCTGACAAGGTTTTCTGCACTATTTGAAAATTGTTCAGTGCGGTCTTCTGGCATTAAATTTTTCACCACTAAAAAATATTTTTTGAAAAAAATTCATACCCAGGTTCCGGCTCCGGCTCCGGCCTCCGGCTTCGACTTTCGGCTTCGGCTCGGATCTGACTAAGGTTTCTGCACTATTCTTAAAATTGTTTAGCACGACTTCTGGCAAAAAAAATTTCATCTAAAAAATTATTTCTTCTGAACAAAAATTATACAATTGCACCGGCTCTGACTCTGGCTCCGACTTCGACTCCGGCTTCCAACTCCGAATCCGGATCCGACTAAGGATTCTGGACTATTTGAACCTGTTCAGCACGTCTTCTGGCAACAAATTTTTTTTAAATCTAAAAAAAAATTTTTCTTAAAAAAATTTTTTTAACCTAAAAAAATATTTTTCGGAAAAAAATCAACTAGGCACCGGCTTTGCTTCGGCTCCACTTCGACTCCGGATTCCGAACCGGAACTCCCACTGAATTCTGTGCCAATTGAAAATTTGTTCAGTACGTCTTCTGGCATTAAATTTTTCACCTAAAAAATATTTTTTTAAAAAATTCATACCCGGCTCCGGTGGCTATATTATATATTATATATATATATATAATATATATAATAACATAAATATATATATATATATATATATATATAGATATATATATTATCATACTATTATATATATATATATTATATATATATATATATATATATTATATATATTATATATATACCTTTGGGGGACCCATTAGTTTAAAAAAAAATGTTTTTTTTTTATTTTTAAAACTAATGTGTACCCCAAGGGTAGACCGTCCCGATGGCAGGAGTCGGGGTCTCTCGGCCTTCCGGGGAACGACAGGGTAAGGACTATTTCCCCCCCTCCGGGAGGGTCTCTGGAACCCCTGCTCTTTGTATTTGGGTGTCGCGGGGGGTTCTCCGCCCTCCCCTACGGTATGGAAAACGTCCCCAACTGTGTTCCCCGTCGGCTCGGCCCCTAATGGGGCCGTGATATATATTATATATATTATATATATTATATATATAATTATATTAATATGATGATATATATATATATATATATATATATATATATATATATATATATATATACAAAAAGAAAACCAATCGTTTGTTGTTATCTGAGAAATTTGTAGAAAAAATTTAACCTGAGTAAAGGTACACTCGTGAATAAAATAAAATATTAATAATAGTAATTTTTCGTAAGTTAAACGCACTTTTGGAAGCTAAAACTTAGGTCCTGGAGAACTATAAATATATGAACATTACGCATCTAAAACAAATTTATTTCCGTTTATTTTGTAATATCATCACATTTATAACATTTCTTTTCCTCTAATATTAGCTTATAAAATCGAAGGAAAGCTAACAAATTATTGTCATCATGAACTAAATCATCCACACACTGCAAATACATTTTTAAAACTAACCACAATCACGTGAAAAGAACATTATAGACAACGAAGTGAAATTTCCAAAACTCAACATTTAAAATTAACATATATTTTATATATATATGATATATTATATATATATATATATATATATAATATATATATATATATATAATTATATATATATATATTATATTATCTATCGTTTTATAATCTAAAACAACTCCCAGGAAGAGCTTTCGCCCTGTCAGTTGGTCCAGCGTCTTCTCCTTCTCGCCCGAAACTCACAACCCTAGAACACTCCAGAAAAGCCATTTCTCGGCGCAACGGTTTTGGATGCCAGTCCTCGAGTTAACTCACTCCTCGGTAGGGTTTTCGCCTTTCAGTAGAAACTAGCATTTCTCCATTAGGCCTCAAACTCGCCTTCCAGAGCTCTCGAGGGAGGAGTTTGCTTCTAGGCGCATAAGATACACGCTGGGCCAAGAGTAAATGCAGCAAAAGGAAAAGGACGGGTGCTAGCCCTGTCGCTATAACCATTGCGAAGAAGATTCTTCATATGATCTACGCGACGAAACATCCCAATCATTAATCTTCATCGTAATCATTATTATTATTATTATGCAATGAAATTTCCTTTTTTTCTTTTCCTTGACTTCGCTGAATACTTTATCATTTTCGACCAAATATCGCATAGAAGTAGATGTTAATTATTTGTATCCAAAATTAATAATTTAAAGAAGAACTATTCAATTTTTCTTCCTTCCAGAATATTTTAGTGAAAATCATATAATAAGACTGGAATAGAAAATTTTGTAGCTCCTCTAGTTTTATATATTTATTTTTGATTTAATTTTTATTTTGATTTTAATTTCGAAATATTTGATCAAATAAATTTTTTAAAATATTTTATTCAGTTTGGGTAAAATTTTTCTTCACTTCTAACAATAAATGGCTTCAATTTAATACATCAGTAATCTCGCTAGAGTTTTCATCTTTCTTCAGCTCTTCTAACCTTCTCTTGTGTTTCTTCCTCATTTCTTCCTTTCCCAGCTGTTTCCAATGCATCCAACTCCGACGATGGTCAAATCATTCATATTTATATATATATAATATATAATAATATATATTTATATATATAATATATATATATATATATATATATATATAGTATATATATATATATATATATATATATGCACCGGAGAGTAATTTTGGCCGGAGGCCGGAGAATCAAAATTTTAATTCCGGCCGGAGGCCGGAGTCTCCGGCCGGCTATGCAAATTCCCCTTATTTCTTATATATATATATAATATTATATATTATATTATATATATATATATATAATATTATATACATTTATATATATATATATATATATATATATATATATATATATATATATATGAAGGATTGACTCTAAACATGCAATTATCATGCACCTTCCTCGTACAGATCCTAAGTAGTAACTACCTAGAGAAGTTACACTACTTGAAGAGGGATAAACCCGTGAGGTGTGAACTACTTGTGCGCTACTGGTAATACATTACTATCAAGAGGAAACCCAAGAAAGTTTTTCAACAATATTAATAGCACAAAACCTTTACTGGATCATCTTGAAAAGAAACATAAAACAACTATTTGAAATAAAAGAAATATCTGAATCTTTAAGAGGAAAAGTGGCCCAAAAAAGAAAACATGATATCACAGACACAGCAGATGATGATCCATGTCCATCCAATTATCAACTTCTACCTCTATTAAAAAAAGATTTATTCAGCCTGCACTGTTTGAAATAACTGATAAAACAAAGATTTGGGACATTAATGATAGAAAAAGCATAGAAATTCATTTCAAAATTGGGGAAATGATCTGCTGTGGGCAAATCTGCCATTTTCTTTTGTTGAAGACATTTGGTTTTTAAGAGATTAAATAAATATGGTAAATGGGTACAATATAATATTCTATCAAGGAGGTACTTTTCAGAAGAGATTATCCCAACAAATATATAAAATGGTAAAGAACAAAATAACACTTCAGCTGCAAGAAATTCAAGCAATATCATTAACATCAGATATTTGGACTTGCTCATATAACAATGAAAGCTTTATAAGTATGTCAGGGCATTGGATTGATAAAGATTTTCAAAGGAAGAGTGGAACATTACAAATCAGTAGTTTTAGTGTTTCCCTCAGCAGAAATATATGTTTCCTAAAAAGTGAGGAAATACTTAAGAGTGGGATTTTAAAAAAAGAACAACTACTCATGTTGTCCTAACAGATAATGCACCTAACATTACAAAAGGTATGAGAGCGACAGGTGTTATAAATGTTCTATTCATTCCTTACAGCTAGTAATATATGATGCTTTATTTTCTTAAAATCAACTAAAGATTTAATTACTTTATGTAGGAAAATTGTAGGTCATTTTAGTAGATCACCAATTGCTACAACTAAGTTAACTGAAATTCAAAAATCTCAAAATTTGCCAATACACAAGCTTATCCAAGATGTGGAAACAAGATGGAATTCATTATATTATATGCTGCAAAGGATCATAGAGCAAAAAATTGCAATTACTATATATTCTTCAAATTCGAAAAACAATCTAGATATCTTAAATGCAAATCACTGGAAGCTAATGGAGAATATAATTAGATTGCTACAACCATTTGAAGAATTAACTAAAACAGTGAGTGATGATGCTGTAGATTTATCTTTTGTAATACCTGCAGTTAATGCATTGCAAAAATATTTAGCAAAAACATGGAAGAATAGCGGTGTAAAACTATGAAAGATGAACTACTTATTAATTCTGTTACTGAACGTTTTGGTACATTAAAGAGAAGAAACTTTATGTACTTGCAACAGTTCTAAATCCATAATACAAATTAGCTCCCTTTGATATTATTGATCAGAATAAAATAAAATTTATGCTCAAAGAAGAAATAAAACTTTTTATAAAAGCTAAAAAAAATATTACATTAAGTTCAGATTCTGATGAACAAATGATGATCACAATGATCAGTCTCATACAAATTCACATGAAGAATCTGAAAATGAAAGGGCAGATATTGAGAAGGAAACACATTCAATATTCTGGAAGTGCTTTGATGACATGCTACAAGAAAAATCGTCAGAAGAGAATGAAGAATATTCAGATACAATAAACAAGTGGAACTGATCAAAGAAGAAAAAGTTAAAATGCAAACGTAAAAGCGCAATGAGAGAAAACAACATGAATTAGAAAATACTATTCAACTACCGTGGATAAATATTCTGCAGCAACTTTTGGAACGAAAATCGGATTCTGATTTCACTGTTATGGTGGAAAGAAAGGAAAAGCTCTTTATTCTGATTGCATCTTACCTGAACTAGCTAGGAAATATCTGTCTGCTCCACCTTCAAGTGTATTTAGCGAGAGAATGTTTAGCCAAGCAGTAAATATTTATACAAGTAAAAGGAATCGTCTTTCTCCAACACTAGCTGATCAGCTCCTGTTTCTTCATCATAATTTAAGAGCATTTGATTTTAAATATTAGAGAATGGTTATCTAAATAGCAATGCATAAGCTATTTAACTTTCCTTTCGCTGACTTTGTGTTTAACAATATAATTTAAATTTTCTCAAACATTATATTTTGAAACTCTATACAATTAAAATCGATAACATGGTAATGCCTATATCACACATATAAGTATATATAATATATATAATATAATATATAATAGTATATATTAATTATATATATATATATATATATATATATATATATATATATATATATATATATATTATATTATTATATATATACGTTTCAAATGTTAGTTTTATTTAAACTTAAAAGCTCTTTAATAATTTAAAGATAAAGGATATATATCATAATTTTTTAGTCTTTTGGTCAGATATGGCATGTAGTTTAATAAAAGTTCTTTCACCAATTTCTTATACCTATTTCGGTATTGTATTTTTAAAGCTAGATTTATCAAAAGTGTATTTTTTGTTAGGGGTAGTCATTTTGAACATCAAACCCTTTTAAGTTGTTTATCAAAATAATTAGTCAATTAAGTAAATGGTGTCATATAGGCCCATTCATATATTAATATATTATTATAGTTATAATATTAGTTAATAGTTTGACTTAATTTATCACTACAAGCAAAATAATATTAAAATAATTTTTTACACTTTTTGCATGAATCAGTTCTTCTAAATAAA
>JABUQX010048611.1:60000-62500 GCA_015478945.1 Trachelipus rathkii | reverse complement strand
GTTTATCTGCCTTCACCTCCATATACATATCGACTGCATGGATTCGAACCACATTTCATAAAAGTGAAATAAAAATGTGTAGAATCAAATTTAAACTGTAGTAATAAAGCAGCTTCACACCTTTAGAAAATATTTAAAAAAACAAGTTTAAAAATCTATTTAAACTAACGTAACTCAACATAGGCTTACTTAACGTAACATAACCTTACTTAACATTATTTATTTTTATATTTATAGTTTAGGTAATATTGAGTTTAACAGATTCTGACGAAATATCGATATTTTTTTCCGATAATCGTTTATATATATATATATATATATATATATATATATATATATATATATATATATATATATATTAACTATATATTTATAATATATATATATATATATATATATATATATATATATTACTATATATTAGTTATTATATATATATATTTATAGTATATATATATATATATATATATAATATTATTATACTATATATATACTATATACTATATTATACTCACTGTTTAAAGGTAATTAACTCCTGGCAATAGCTTCCAAAAGTATTATTATCGCTATCGTTATTAGGTATTTTTTGTTAATAATTTTTTATTACTTTTAGTATTAGCATTTAGTATATATATTTTTAGTATTAGCATTTAGTATATATTTTTTTAGTATTAGCATTTAGTATATATTTTTTTCAATTTTATATATACATATATATATATTTTTTTAATAGGTTTGCCATTTTTTAAAGGGTTATAATGGTGAGGTCACGTGTTCGGAGTAAGAAGGGTGGGGTTGGGGGTGGGCGTAGGGGCGGACTTTCTATTGAATTTGCTAATGTCCGTGGTCTTCGCATCAATCATGAATCTGTTGAACACCACTTTCGGCCTTTCATCCTAATATTTTACTTCTTTCCGAGACTCAGCTGGCCAGGATTCCTTCTCTAAAAACAATAATTAACTTCAAGACATCTCTAAACCTATAAAATAATCAATTTTAACTAAATATATAAACCGACTCGAATGGATACGGAAGTAACTGTGCTAAATTAAGCTATAATTATCTTTAAAAAACAAAACCTACCCTGTAACACGTCTCGAAAAAATCTCGAATCTCTCTAATTAACTCAGATATGTTACTTTGACAGATTAAAATACAAACTGCCCTACACCACTAACTTAAATAACTCACACATTACAATATTGTGTCTTCTCTGCCTCTCCAAAAACAACCAACCGCTAAACTCAAACACTAACATAAGAAAACACGATTCTATCAAACCGATTTAATCAACTTATATTTAAAGAATATCTTACTTACTCTCTTAACACGAGATGTTACTAAAAAATCTTCTCATCATACAAAGCTGCCGAAAAATCCTCTAACTTAGGAAAAGGGACTTCAACATACACCACACTGAGTGGTTGGGCTCCTCTCAAACTGATTCAGGTGGGAAGGAGGCCAAAACATTCTGTATTTTTCCAACGATCTGAACAGTTGATTAAAGAAGCCTACAACATCCCAGATGTCCTAAAACCAATTCTTAAACACTCTTGATTTATGCTTCACCACTTCTTCTCGCTACAAATACTACACCAATTTTTCCCTCCTATCGGTAATTCTGACCACAATCTGGTGCTCTAAAGTATATCCACATCATTTCCAAGCAGCTCTGCCCTAGCCTAACGCGAACTTTTCTGGAACTTTAATTACGGGCTCATTGGGGATGCATTGCGTCAGCGTTCTTTATAACGCCCAAACTAATAACGACTGGAAATGAAATACATGTATTATAAGTTATTTCGGGAACGCCATCGCATTCTGCTGAAAAGTGTAGGGGCCGTGATCAACGGATGGATGCAACAACGAGTCTTAGTTCCATCTCATTCACACATCAAAAATCATATATGATCATCCCGACATAACTCCCAGGTAATCGATGGCTCTATAGTTCTCAAAATAAACACCCAGATAAGTGCATTAATCCCAGGAGACGTCGCACCAATTGCATATAGGGCTTTGGAAGAAACTCTCGTTCTCACACAATTACATAAACTAACTAACATATTTGCGTCTGCAATCGAAATCGATGCCAGGGTATTATCTCGACTGGACCCAGAAGCGTATCTTACAACTAAAAATTAAGTGTGATGCCCTTCACTTTGGTTCCTTCTGAATAAAAATTTCTGGCTTATGCCAAACACATGCATCAATAACTTCTGTAATACATCTGACACTATATCACCCCTCTTAATCCGTGCTGAGAGTATCTGGTTTAGGCCATAACACTCTAGAACCTGACAAGCAAAGACTATCTGCTTTGGTCTTCACTTTTATAATCAATACTAAATATCCTCCAACACTTGACTAGATTACCAATACAGAGCCTCCCATTCCTCACTGCTCCATTCCCCTATCAAGCCGTGTCTCTTATTTCGTCTAACCTGTCATATAATAAAATCACATGATCGAAAGTAAACATACCCATGAGATACAATGA
>JABUQX010048611.1:52500-55000 GCA_015478945.1 Trachelipus rathkii | reverse complement strand
TGTGTAAAAATACTGGTTAAGTGTACTATATTGATCCCTAGCGTACACAAGTATATACAGGATATTTTCACGTATATATTTTAGATAGGTTTAGTTAGTTAGCTAGGGTTTTAAATACTTGATTAAATAATATGTTTTGATTTCGTGTGTGTTCAATTATAATAATGAAAAATGTCTTTTGTATTCCTGAACCCCCACTAGAGTGAACGCATATTGTAACTAGGATTGGGAAACCATCCGGTTACATAATTGGTGGTATATATATATATATATATATATATATATATATATATATATATATATATATATATAATATATATATATATATATATATATATATACTATATTATTATATATATATATATATTTGGCACACTCAAAGCTATCATAGTGACTCACGTGGCACCTACAAAGATGACTCTCTTTGTGTAATAAGACAAACGCACAAAAGTTGATTTGAACTGCAATTTTATCCTATATATATATATATATATTAATATATATATATATATATATATATATATATATATATATATATATAATATATATATAGTATATTATAATTATTATAATTGCTTTAACACAACAATACCAATGTAACCAATTTAATCGGCTTATTATAATATTATATATATATATATATATATAATATATATAAATATATATATTATATATATATAATATATATATATATATATATATATATATTAATTATATTATATTATATATTATATAAACAAATGCACTGTATTTTGTATATTATATTACTATATAATATCATATCTAAATATACCACAAATGAGATAGAACATTCAAATTCTAGAAACTTCTGAATTTGTATTAACACAAAGAGGAAAGTAGTATGAAATAAATGGGGAAGTAAAGAATAAGGAAAAAATTCTCTTAGCATAGCAGAAGTGTATAAAATAACGAATATTTACATGTAAATGTTTTTAACATGAAAGCCCTCACACACACACACACAACACACCAACACACACACACCTACACACACACACACCACACACCACACACACACTGATACAAAACTAAAAGGATGTGGTTAGCGTGTCGACAAGTATTTTACAAATTTTGATGTGTACCTTTAATTAAATCACACACAGATATATATATATGATATATTATATGCATCCCGAAAATAATTATTAATAATATATATATATAATATATAAATATATATATAATAATAATATATATATGTTATATATATCTATATATATATATATATTACTACACTGTATATACTATGATATATATATATATATATATATTATATATATATATAATATAATATATATATATATATATATATATATATATAATTATATATCTTGATGTGTACCTTTATATTAAATCTACACACATAACATATATTCTATTATATAATTTACGGTCAGCATCCCGAAAAGGCCAGGCATGTAACTAAAAACTATAACAGGTACACGAAAATAAATATTTTATTAATCCAGGACGCACACATTTACATAATATTAAATTTTTCATAAAAATAATCTATAAAATAAATAAAAAAAAAATAACGCATTTTTATTAAAAATAATAAAATATAGTTAAAAATTGTTGAAAATTACTGTTTTTTTGATAATCAAAGATGCGACTACTATCGAGTTGCAGGATAGTTGCCCAAATGTTGATTTTTTTTTTTTTAACAAACGGACGAATTAACCCATACCACGAGTAAAAACAAAATGAAAACGATAAGATAGATTAATAAAGGAAGATTTCAATCGGCCCAAAATACCAGACCAAGGAGGGACGACCAGAAACAACGAAACCACGAATCCGGGAAGGAGGACTAAAAATCAGCGTAAAACCCCCAAATACATGATACTCCGTAGGCCTTACGAAACCCTTAAAAAGGATATAAATAAACAAGAAAAACATACAAAAAAACACAATATATAAATTATACATCAGAAAAAACGAGATATATAGACACAATAAACAAAAAAAAATACCCATAAAGACTACTTCGAACCTACGAGAAGACTCAATTCGCACATTAAAAAACATCAAAGTTCATCAGAGTTGCGAGATTTCAAGGTCTATGATATTAACTAATTTTAGGAGTTTTTAATAAATATTAGATAAAAATAGATATTTTTTGTTTGTTTTCTCGATGAAATTACTTCTGAAATCAAAAATGTTTTTTTATTTTCCTGTAGATGTTTTAGTTTTCTAGTTACATGCCTGATTCAAGCATAGTTCCATGCCTATATATATATAAAAATAACATAATACAACAGTAATAAAATACAAACACTCAGCACATACAAAAACATACTACAGACTAATATAACAAATAATAAAATAATATAATACCCAACATCATACATATCAACATAATAACATACCTAATAAAAAATAAATAAAAAAAACACAATTAATACAAACACGCACACTATATAAATCTAAATTTATATAAATCTAAAATATATATATAAAAACATAATATACTAAT
>JABUQX010048611.1:37500-42500 GCA_015478945.1 Trachelipus rathkii | reverse complement strand
AAAGTTGAAATAAATAAACCATATAGATAAAATAATGATTGCAATATTATGTGGTTAAGAGTTCATGATTTAACAAAATCTCACTTCAGTAATTAAAACACTGTTAAAGCTTAGATTTTCATTTAGTCGTTTTGAGTGTCAAATATACAATGATTTCTAACAACTTTTGAAGATCGGGGTTCCCTCAGTTTGGGCTTAATTATTCCAAAAATTCGTATCATGTATATGTTTCGTTTCCTGAAGAGAATGAGCATTTATAGCAGAATAGGGGGGCGATGATGTAAATGGTCTAGAGCTTGTACAACATTGAATACCTTAGCTCATCAATACATATGCGAAAGGTTCGATTGTCTTTCATATGTAGAGTGGCATCGCAGTCACCGCACTTGTAATATATATTACTGAATTGCGCATAAGGTAAAGGGGAGTTTATCTTTAAAAATTCTTAAAATATATCCCAATTTTGGTTTCACTCGAAAATATAAATCTAAATTTAAACTGTTGATACAGTTTGTTTTTAAAACCACCGTCAATTTAACGTTGGATTTGTATCTGATTTTCCCAAAAAAAGAGCAACCACATATGACAAAATATCTTAGGAGCTGTTTAATTAGCCTGAGGAATTTGTCTTTAATTTTCGCTGAAAGTTTAATTTTCGAAGTGAGTCAATTTTAAATTCTGGGAACCCTTCAGAAATAACGTTTTCAGGAAATCAAGCTCTTTTGTAAAATTTCGTATCCCCTGTCAAAAAGAGTTTTAATTTAAGTGATTTTTAAAAAATATGAGGAATAAAAAGAATAAAATTTTTGTCGTCAATCCAGTAAAAGTATTTAGGTTTGATTGGTTTGATTGATGGATTTGGAAGTTGTGTTAACAAAGCGTTTAGGAGGGTATAGTCAGAGGGATTGGAGGAGGTAATATAGTACCCTTATATAAGGGTATGGTGGGATAATGGTAACTGTAGGAATATTATAGGGGAATTAGTTATTGAGTGTATGTAGGAAGATATACGCTGGTATTTTTGGTCGAAAGAGTGCAGGATCGAGTGACTGAAGGACTGATTTGGGAAGAACAAGGTGCGTTTTAGTAATGGTAGAGGATGTGTGGATCCAATTTTTACATTGAAAAAACAAATGATTGGGAAAAAGGGAGGAGAAGAATAAATTCTGTATTTTAGGTTTTATGGATTTGCCACAGGCGTTCGATAGGATTAATAGGGAAGCCGTATGGCAGGTGTTAGTAATATTTGGTGTTGGTGGTAAACTTCCTGAAATGGGAAAATCAAAAAAGTATGTATGACGATATTGGAGCGTGTGAAAGAATAAATAGTCGAAAGTGAATGGTTTAATATAAATTAATATTAATAGGCAGAGTGAGGCAGGGATGTTATGTCTCCTTGCTATTCAATTTCTGTATATGGATGGGGTTATGAAAGATTAGAGTGTGTGGTGGCAGGGGGATGGGTGCTAGAAATGATGAGAATGGAAGATTAGTGGAGGTTCCACTTTACCTTATTATATGCGGATTTGGATTTTGGCTTTGTGTAGGCGGAATTCTTGAATGAGAGTTGAGGAAGATTGGTAGAGAGAATTTTGTAGGGTGTGTAAAAGGAGGGTTGGAAGTAAACGGATAAGAGTAAGGTTATGCGTTGGTGAGTAGAGGACAGTTTCCCCTTGGTGTGAAGTTATGTAAGATGGTGAACACCTGGAAAAAGTGTCTGAGTTTTTAAATATTTTAAGACAAATGTTGGATTGAAAAGGGAGATGATGATGTCCCAGTTGTGGGGTAGAAAGGCAAGTTGTTCGAATGGGCAGGAGGGTGGCTGTACAATTTAAATCCTTGGTGGATGTATAAAGACTAAGTCTTGAGTTTCGCAAAGGTCTTACATTGAGGTATGTTAGTTACCTGTTTTATGTATAGTTAGTGAGACTCATGGTCTGCGGAATAAGATCTATACTTGTTCTAAAGTACAATGTGCTTCAGATGGGACAATCTTAGGGTGTGTTAGGTGTGAGAAGAATGAATAAAATTGGGGACATGGACGTATTAGAGAGTTGTGTTGTTTGAAGAAAGGGGTAAATGAGAGAATAATGAAAAGTATGTTGAGAGGTTTGGTCATGTGGAAATATGGAAGATAGTTGTGTTTAACACGGATGTATAGTGGTAGAGTGTCGGTGGGAAATCGACCGGCTGGGAGACCGAAGAAAAAGTGGGGAATTTGAGTCAGTTAAAGGAATGAGTTGAGGAGAGAAAGCGCGGAGTTTGGCAGATGCCAGAAGAAAGGTTGGTGCATAATAGGAGTGAAATGCGGGGTTTGTTGAGGGGGTATGGTTGTATTAGCTCACTTGGGCCAAGCGGATGAACCCACATTGATCGAATGCCATTAGTGAGGGTCCGGTTGCGGGGTATTGGTTGGTGAGTGGGATTTTCTCACTGCCCATCGAGTTCTCACAAAAAGGGTAAAAAAGGGCGGCGTAAAGGTTGAGCTTATTTGTCGCTATTGCTTCATATTCTCTCTACTACTTTTCTGTCTTCCGGTGCATGTTAACGCACCTGACCCCCAGTCTTGGGGAGAGAAAGGTGGGGATGATGATGATTGATGATTGATGATGATGAGTATATATATATATATATTATATATATATATATATATATATATACTTATATATTATTATATATAATTATAATATATATATATATATATATATATATATATATATATATATATATACATATATATATAGAACGCCTTTGTGGCGAAGGAGGTTGAGATCGCCCCCTCTCATACGAGAGGACGCCTGGTTCAAATCCTCCGCGTAGCATTTGGAGTTTTATCTTCCTGGGGGCAGGAATTAAAACTCGACTGCGAACCCGTTGGTGGTGGCGTTGGTTTGGGATAGCCGGCCTTTTAAGTTCGATTTCCTGTGGTCCCCCTGTGTTACCCCTGCATGGGGTAAAGCACGTTAAAAGATAGTTTTTTTGTATTTATATATATATATATATATATATATATATATATATTATATATAATATATATATATATATTATATTATATATAATATATATATATATTATATATAATAGTATATATATATTATATACGGTATATATTATACTATATATCATATATATATATATAATATTATATATTATATACTATATATATATATATTATAGTTATATATATATATAATTATATATATATATATATATATTATGCCAAGTTTTCATAAAGTCTTGTAATCTCTGTACTTGTACTTGAACAAACTCTAGAGTACTTGTACTTGATAAAAATGCTACTTGACCCCAGCCGATATATATATATATACTATATATATAATATATTATATATTATATATATATATATTTATATTATATAATATATATATATATATATGATATATGTGTGTGTGTGTGTGTGGTTATATGTATATGTATTTATTATATATATATATATTATATATATATATATATATATATATTATAATATTATATATATATAATATATATATTTATATATATATATAATATATATAATTATATTATATATATATAATATTTATCCTCTTATTCCAGACCATAGTTTCACTACTATACATTTAACACAGGTAACAAACATACTCTCATGCAAAAGACCTTAAAGCCACTAAAAAGACTTAGTCCCTTTACATCCACCAACGATTTAATTCCACATCAAGCCACCTTCCTGCCATTTCATAACTTTAATACTACACTCTCAATCTACATCATCCGTTCCCTTTCATCCAATATATATATATATATATATATATATAATAAATATATAATATATATATATATTATTATATATATAATATATATAATTATATAATATATATATAATTATATTATATTATATATATATATGGGAATCGATTTAGAAAATTCTTATTCTTTGATAAAATTTTCATATTTAATCAATTCTTTTCCCTAATATATAATGACTTTATAAACAAGAGATATTTTTTTTATAAAATTGTAGGGTAGTCGGAGCGGAGTCAGATCTTCGGAGCCGCTCACCTTCCGGATTCCATCCGGAAACTGGATTTAAGGTTCGCCGAACGCTCCGGAGCTGTGCATTGGGGCTAAGCTCTGACATCCGGAGCGCTCGGAGCCGGAGCTTTGAGTTAATATTATATATATCTATATATATATATATTATAGTATATATATATTATATATATATATATTATATATATATATATATATATTATTATATTATATTATTATAATATATATATATAATATATATATATATATATATATACTATATTATCCTTTTCCATAACTTTGCTTTACCACACTTTGCCGTTTAACTCCGTTTTGCTTTATATTTTGTCTGCTTTAAGAAAATTAATTTTTTACTATATACGTAATATAAATTGCCATTCTTTTAGGATAATATGTATGAGCAGTAACACATTTGCGAATCTCAAAACTTTTTGAAACTGAACTTTGCACCCGGCCTTGTAAACTGTTTTTGTTCTTTATCAATTTCTTTTTTTCCGTTTTTTTTTAACCTGCAAGATGATCTCATTAACCATGTGACGGAAATAATGGTGAATCCCCAACTCTCTATACTGTTCTTCTATTTACTAACCTTCTTTCCCAAGATTTAATTGAATTATTTTAAACCGGGAAAGCTTCACCCTTAATAAATTCTTGTACTATTTTCTGCGTTCACCTTAATGGTTTCCTTGAGAAAAACCTTATATGAGTTTCTTCTTTTCTATCTATCTGACTGTATGTTATCTATAATCGGAATGTGAAGGAATTTTTTGTAGTTAGCTGTGATGCAGAACATTTTCGATATTTTCCGCACAAATAATTATTATTTTTAATTTTTGATTTGTCAGTTGGATTACTACTTGCCCCGGGATCCAAGGCTGTTACTTATCATAACTGTGGTTTTAAATTTTTCAATTCCTTTGTAAACATTTTCTACTTTGGTTTCTTACAACTTTGAAATTTCCTCCTTTGCT
>JABUQX010048611.1:0-32500 GCA_015478945.1 Trachelipus rathkii | reverse complement strand
GTGTTTGTATTGACCCTGTGCATCACTGTTCCTAACCTCATGAAGGAACAAGCTTTTATGGTCGTGGAGATGTGGGGTTTTGCAATTCCATAATCATCGTTTTTGTTGCCTATTCGAAGTGGTGGGACCAAGTTTTATCTTCGGCTACAATTTTGGAAAGGTATTGTTCCACACTTCGTGGTAGTGAAGCAGCTGATGCAGACAAGCACCCATTCACCGAGTGTTCTGCTGTTCAGGATTGGTAATCGGGAGATTTTCTCTCACAAGGTTGTTAATGTCAGCGAAGAAATTCATGTTGATGGTCAATTGCACTTGGCCAGGTCTCGGCATATTCTTGCTCAAGCGTCTTTTAAGAGATTCATTACACCATCAGAACACTGCACGCCGTGATCAACGCACATCCTCATATACGTCCTTCATATCACGATAAATTTTGCCTCCACCAACAGCTTCTGCTGTCAAGAACTGAATAACTCTTTGGAGTGCCTGTTTGGACGAATCTTCGTAAATATTTTTAGCACTCTACCTGCTTTAGCAGTCTCATTGAGCACACTAGCACTCCTACGACACCCCTTGCTTTCCGACATACAACGCTAACTACCAGCAATTTCTCGGAGCTCTGTACATTTTAACAACAACACTAAGACATGAAACTCGCTTTCATTTTTCATTTTTCCAACTTAGAAGAGGAAAAGTGGTTAACCATTTGTAATGAACCCTACGAAATTTTTTATAATAAAGATTATTGTATAATTACTAAAAAATAATATATTGTCAAAATTAATATTTGAAATGTAAAACTATATTTTAAAATATCTTCTTAGATTTATTAAATTACTATTAATTATTGCGAATTATTTTACAGTTACAATTGATCTTAATTTTATATTCAAATAAAAAATGCCCCTTTTTTTCCATAAAAGTTGGATAATTTTGCTACATATAATCATTTAATAAAAGTTGGATAATTTTGTGACATATGACCATTTAATATTATCTAAATGCTTGTGCATAAAACTATTTTGCTGTATTATTTTCTATGTTCTGAGAAGAAACTAGAAATGGAAAATAGGAATTAATAAAGTTAGAGTTGATTAATAAAATACGAGAAAATGGTTGAAGAGTAATCGGAATTGTTTTTGCATATTCCACCGATAGGAGAAATTTTAGTGTCTTTATTGAAGTAATTATTAGAGGGAAAATAAGGAGGCCAAAAAGAGTAATGAATTAGGCCTTTTCAAGTTTGTGATAAGTATATTTTAATAACCATGATAATCATCATGAAGTCGACATAACGAGTAAGTGATTAAAGGTATAACTGATTTACAGAAGTTTTAGGAGATAAGTTTATATATTATTGTAGCAATAATATATATATAGTAAGGCTCAGAGATGAATTTTCTAGTATACGATTAAGGTAAGATAATATACCTATAATAGTATGATATTATATATGGCCAGCATCCCGAAGAGTTCAGGCATGTAACTAGAACACTATAATCTACAGGAAAATGTTAAAAAAACATTTTAATATCAGCAAGTACCTCTTCCAACGATGGAAAGCTTGAAAACAGAGACTGTTTCGTCAGTTTTGCAAAATAATCGAATAGTTACGCTTTGCCTTTTCGTTTCTAGACACCTTAAATATTAGTAAAATCGGTTACACGCTGTATAATTCGTCCACGCTTGATTGATACAACTTGGAAAATATCCTCTAGTGCAGATTAGTCTCGAGAAGGCAAAAGTTGCCAAATACTCATTTTGTTTTTGCGCTCTTGAAGAAAATAGTGTGTCTTTTTATTATCCTTTTGTAGTGGGTTACTGAAGCCGACGGAGAGGGACAGAGGGGTGGACTTCGTCCCCCACGTCGTCCCCCGGAGAGGGCCGAAAAAACCCCGACTCGAAGACTATCGTTTTCTCTTACACCCTCATTAATAGCCATTGTGTCTCTAGCCTTTGATGGCTCATTCTGGGACCTAAGTATTATGTAAAAAAAAAAAAAATTAGAATTCTGACACCTTTGCTTGCTCACTGCGGGAACCGGAGTAGAGATATTTTCTGTAGTTCATCGAGACAAAACTAATTTTGTTCACATTTTTGAACCAATGATTAATTTTTTTAGAAATAAACGTTAATTGTTATTTTATTTTAAGATAGTGAAGGGTAAAATGATAGTCCTCCTGATAAGCGTAACAATGATATTCCCATTTTTTCGATAACAATTACAGTGTCAGGATACTTCTGTTATTCTAGGGTTCTCAGAATCATGTTTAAAGACGCGTACTTAGCCGAGGAACTTTCTTATACGTGCACGCTTCTCAGGATATCATATATGTTAAGCGTAAAGCAAACGCAATGCCCCCCCACATTCGGCCCGATCAAAGTGCCCAGAAAACGCGCATAGGGCAGGATGAATGTTGGAAGAAAAGTATTAAAATTAAGTTGATATATCGTTGTAGTGGTCAGATATTTACCGATAGGAGGAAATATGAGTGGTTATATATATTAATATATATATATAATATATATAATATAATATATATATAATAATATATTATATATTATATTATATATATGTTATTTATATATATGAGAGTATATAATATAAGGTATAACTATTATAGGAATATATATAGTATATTATATATATATATAGGCAAAAGTTACTTAACGGTGCACGGAGAACAAGAGCTCGGATCAAAAAAAAAATTTCAGTACCAAATGAATAGATGATACATAAATAGATGTTTTATGGGCGAAATGAATTTTTTTTCTCCTGACTGACCGACCTGACCTAGCCTGACCTGACCTGACCTGACCCTACAGGGAAATTAACTTAATGCTAACCTAACGCTAACCAACCTAACCTAACCTAATTTTCATAATTTCAACATTAGGTAAAAAAAAAAAAAAAAAATTCATTTCGCCCCGTGAACATCCTATTATATATCATACATAAATACCTGGGAAATTTTTTTTGATCCGGACCTCTCCTCCGGTGGTAGCTTTTCTTGTCATAAATATATAACATATTTATAAATATAATAATATATATATATATATATATATTATATATATATATATATATATATTAATATTATATACTATAGAGATTAATTACGATATATTCAATGTAATTTCCTAGGTGATATTATGTGTAGACGATCCGGAGATGGGTGTAGACGTTATTATAATCCACTGTTGTCTTTATTGAATAGTGTTGAGATTGAGATATAATAATATATACATGAATTGATTCGGCTTCCTCCGAATACTATAAATTACAGTAGAGAGGATAACGCCCAACAATTCAGAGTTTTGTGGTACTAATTGATAAATCCCCTAAAATAGTATATATAAGAGGTAGACCTTCATGTATTATTGATATGATATTCGTTTAAACGAGAAGTTAATCATAGGAAGAATGTTTATATAATCAGAAATCTCCTAAATAAAAACAAGAAAGGCAAGTTAGATATATCCTCTGGGAATAATATCCTCACAGAAATAAGGCATTAAAAATTCGTCTGTTAGGGACAAAAGCTTGGGTACGTTAATTAAGAGGCGAACTTCATAGCAACAGATCTGCAGAACCTATTTCCCAAACCGATATAACGTAAATGTTTTTGAGAAAGACTGATGATAAGTCTCAGGAATTGTAATTGAGGACATAAAAGAAAAATATTTAAACAAAAAAAGATAACTAGTTGTATCTTGAAAAGGAGAAGTATAAGTGTATTGGTTAGAGCCAGTGCACAGGAAACAATCGAAGCTTAGGAGAGAATTCGTATGATTTTTCTTATTTTTTGTAGTAGAATCTTCGCTACAAAACTGCCATAAAAATCTTATAGGTATTTGAATGTTTACCTAAGTTTATCTGTTCAAGAGCTTTTATTTTATCACTCACACACGTGTGCGTTTTCAGATATGTATTTAAAAGTTGAAGTGTATAATCTAGATGGAATATATTTTTAAATTAAACGAATACACCATCCTTGATATTTAAGAAATTTTTTTTTTTTTTTTTTAATGAAATTCATTTTGCCATTCGGACAGGTCATCAAGACAGAGCTCTATGGAAAAATTAAGTACTTTTAGAGCTTTTTCAAAATTTGAAACGAGAGGAAAGATTATATGCCTGGGCAAATGCCAGAGTTTGAGCTAGCAACGTGCAACAGCCTTAATTCGTTACTTTGTGCCCAAGAACTTTAAAAGTACAAAAGAAACCGATTTCTATAACATTTATTTTGCTCAATACGAAGATTGCTGGATACATACATACATCTTGCGACAGAAAATAAAAATCGCAACAGCGCTCGATCTTCTTTTTAGACATGGATACTTTTTTATATCTCATGTAACAGGGAACAAAAATCAACGCCCTACAGCACTGATGAATAGCCTCAAACAGTGATGACGGACAATTATTGAAGAGAAAAAACAAAGATACAGCAAACTTAATCTAGATGGGCCAATAAAAAAAAAACTTTTTCATGGAAAAAGTGTATTTATATGCATTCGTGCCTATTTTAACCATTTAATAGAACAGTTACAAAGTTTAATTTCGAGATTATATATATTAGGCTAATAAAAACCTTAATTTTAAAACTGATAAAAACCTTAAATTTTCAGCAAATTATCTATAATATATAGATGAATCAATCACAGAAAAGGTTATAATGTCATTTTTCCGAAAGCCTAATTCATCGTCATCGTGCCTTTCAAAGTCTGTATTATAATATGATATATATATAATATATATATTATGCAAAATAAATAAAATAAAGATAACTATTGAATTACTAACTAATTTCATACTGAATAAATCTGTATATTATAAATTTATTAATATATGATTGCTCCCCAAATAGTGTAAACTTTATATCGTCTAATTAAGCCACAAGACCTTCTTGATTTAAGGAAACTTTAGCTAAAAATTCATCATAGAACGTTTTGCAAAGCTCTCAAGGTGAGATGATTTCCGGAGAACAGTGACTGTGAAAACGTCCGACAGGAAAAAGAAAAAGAACTTATGTCTTCTTTGGGAGCGGATACGGACTAGTGTTTAAACCCTGTACATTGGGTACTAGGGCTTTAACTTCGTTAGAATCGTACATTTGTGAGATCGATGGTTCGTGCTTTATTTAGGCGCTCTGAAGTTATCTGAAATGATATATGTCTTATCGTCATATTATATTTATCAAGCAATTCGCCGCAAAAAACAGTGAGCATGAATGTAGTAGGCGTATATCGTCGCCATTAAGTATCTCCCATTGTACTTTTGAAAACCTTATAGCGGCGCATACCTCCTGGATTTACCAAGTTCCAATACCATCAAATAATCACCACCATTGGAGAACCGATAATATCCGATTCCGATGATTACGGGTAGTAATCCCGGCATGAGAGGGTTCCAACCTGAACCCTTATAGAAGTGAGATTTTATATCAGTAGTGAAACGAATAGCAGAGAAACTTCTAATAGCTACTGATTTTGTATCGAAATGAAAGGTCAGGATCATTATGAAAATCCTCTATCCGTGAGAATGTGTGCTCACTTTAGCTTCTTGTTTTAATTCATATTGTTGGGGAACTGCGGCAGCCTATATCCGGACTAAGGGTAGAGCTCCTGTACATTTGATAAATACTCGCGGTGATAGCGCTCTGTTTTCATAACTCGGACCGTGTTTCGAGTCCATCAGCCTGCGAGTATTTTTTTCTAGTCATACTGATTGCAGAATTGCGCAGCAAGAATATTGTACGCATGTCGGCGTCTACTTGTCGGTTGCTCTGTAACACAGAACACCCTGAAGAAATACCGTGTAGCCCAAACATAAAATGAAACAAACAAAAACAAAAACAGGGGTCCAACCATCCTTCTGTTGGATCTAAATAAGTATCGAGTTTCAAAGCAGTGAATTCGAAGAAGATTTGAAAACTTCGAGATGCCTTCTTTTTCTGGAGTGGATCAGACTAGTGGCGGAACTTATTAAAGTTTGTCTAACGGCGACGCTTTGTCGATGCTTCGAGTCCTGTCGGCGAGTTGTAGTTTGGCTGTGTGCTCGTAATTATTGCAGATTTGGTTGCTCAGCAACTTCAGTGAGCAACAATAACTCTGTCCCGCAATATTCCCGTCGATTGACGCTTTTTACCTCGCTATGTACTTGTTGGCTTGATGGTATAATCTAAGATACTCCAGAGCAACCTCCAGATGAAGACCAATTTAGGTGTTAAATCCTCTCCAGCAGTATTTCTCAATCACCCGTTCCTGTCATTATTTCCGGTTTCAAAGCAGTTATTCCCGGAATTAATTGTAAGCAGGAATTGACATACTCCGAGATGCGTTCGATTGTGAGTTGCGATAGGCATGCGCGTGAATCGATGGAGTATTCAATAGGCAGTGAAATCGGGAAGCAGCAAACTCAAAACTGTAACGAAAACCTTTTTTTTGGGCTGTCGGATCTGTACAGTGTGGTTTCTAATACCTTTTGTAACCATATAGTTCCTAATCATGCGAACCTGCTTGTGTCTTCTTATCTCCTTGATTAGCGCTATTTCGAGTCCCTCTGGCGACGAGACGACAGACTTTTTCCTACTTAATAATTTTTTTATTTTTTTGTTCCGTAGGCTTCTTGAACATGCAAATTTGTATTCCGCAAAAATCTTACGTTCATGGTTTGTGTCCCCTATGCGCTGTGGCCTGACTTGGTTGAGTTTTTCTCCTGTAATCGGCGCAAACTTCTAGTCAGTGAGAAATATTCCGGTTAGTCGCCTACGCAGGCCCAGTTACCAAACCACAAACGTTCTGATGGAAATTTTGGTAGCAAGTTAATATATAAATATTTCACGAACTATTCATAAGGTATGATAAAGGTGTGCGTAGCACGAAAAATATTCTGTAAAACGTTCCGATGATGCTTTCTCTTTTCTAGGGAGGCGGATTCGCAATAGATTTGGCTAAGAGCCTGCCACACTTGTATCGTTAGATTGCTTAACTCGTGCGCATCTCACCGCTGTATGAGCATTGCGTTCGTGCTGGTCGCGAGTGAAATTTTTCATCGCTTATTATTGCAAATTTTATCGCACGACAAGCATTCTTTACCCATGTCGGCGTTAGGTTGACTTTGGTTGTGATTGCTCCTTTAACCCCAAGCGCGCAACCCATCAAAATACCGTTGTAGCCACTCGTGTTAGCAGAAGTTCTATAGATTCTCTTATACTTCATTTATATCTGTACGGTTATCTCAGAACTCTCTATATGTCTCGCAATATGTACTATATCAATATTAGCTCACAACAGTTGGTTACATACCGTCTCATGTGTCTTCAAGACCCGGTAGGACACGCAAGGACGTATCTCTTAGGCTCGTTGGTTCATATCGCAGAAGGAGTATAAGATGCATCCAGCATTACTTGTTTCTTGTTATACCATATTAAATTAAACAACTTTCATACTACATTCTGGCACCATCCGTTTCCTTTTGATCAACTAGACCACCAATAATTTATACCTATACATATAAGTTAACAACTTCAGGCATATGATTATTTTTAATCCAAGCTGTGTCTGCTAACCATGCTCATTGAACTTACACAAAGATAAGAACTACTAATTGCCTCAACGTTCAATAATCAGTACCACTAATCTCTATTCTACGGATATTACTGATCAGATCCTCTTCTTTTCCTTGGTTCGTTTAGCCAACGATCATTGGCCAAAATTTCCTCTCTACTAAAGGCGTCCCATACTAAATGTCATTTTTTATTTTCGAATTTGATTTCTTCCACCACTTAACTAATGTCGTTTCCTTTCGTAGTTATGTATATTAAAATATAGAATTATCGCACCTTGATATGAGTAGTTGTTGCTATCAAAAGCATCGACAATACTTGAAACGTAAGAGTCAGAATAAATATTCACGATAAAATGATTATATTGTGATTGATTGATTATTGGATAAGGTAGGGTTCTAGCCTCTCCAACTTCTAGTTATCAAATCTCCAATTATTCTAACCACGGTTAACACCGTGAGACGTTTATTCAACCTCTGTTACCCCACGATCAGTCTTCAAGTTCTTTCATTAACCCCAATTCTCAACTATTAGTAGCTATAGTATAGTGTATATTCAGAGATCATTTTCCAAGCAATACCAAAAGAACACATTTTCAGCGAACGAACTGTGGAATATATATATATGATTTATAAAGGGTTTATATGATATTATATATGATATGTATCTATGAATCATCTTTAAATGTATTAATTTTATATTATAATCATATATATATAGTAATGTAAAAATTTTAGAATAGATATATATAGATAGAGGTTAAGTGATAAGAGCATTACATTAATAAATATGTAATTATTCTATATTCTTTACAAGTGATTAGTATTTGTAATTGAACTATTTATAGTATTCGGTTTTCCAATGATCAATGTCAGCCTTTTGATAATTCCTTTCTACAAAAACAGCTTCTTCGTATTAATAGTAACACTGAGAGAAGAAGATTATTTGTTTCTCACGGGCTTCCGAGAGGCTCTATAACGACCGCGTGACGTATTTGAGTTTCTTTCAGTGAGTAGTTGTCCAGATGACAGCTTGTCTGATTTGTTGAATTTATCCCGGTGTGGGAGAATTAGCAAGTTTTCAGTTACTGGTAATGTCAAGCTCCTCTAATTCTTCTGCTGGATTCTAAATAGCTGCTAATCTAGATTAGAAGACACTCACCATATAGAAAACAAGGTTAGTAATTAAATCATATTTACGATTAAGGACAGGCTTCTTTTCACCTCTCATTTTTACAAGTCCGAAAATGGCAGAAAATGCCAATATTTTCTCAATCGGAATCGTTAGTACTCCAGAGTTCTAAGAATATGTGTACGATTGTGTTGTGTTAGATCACTGTTACTCAAGGGTTTATAGGATCATATTAGCTCTTCTAGGTGGTTTATATAACGCCTGCGGTTCCATTCCCGAACTTTGTCAATATACCTGCTTATCTTTATTTACTTGATATCGCTTATCTTCTCATAGAACTTATTGTCCAGTAAGACATATATCTCCATGTGATCTTAGGTTGGTTAACTTAACGTAATAAATTCGTCAGTTCTCTGGCTGCATTAGTTATCAACATTGAAAAGTTCGGGCGAGTCGTTGATTCTTCAGTTATTAATACTACAGACCGAAACTTGAAAGTCAAGATTTGCATATTAAATTGTAAGTATGTTTCCCTAGTGTTTTCTTTTCGCCTTGTTTTGGAGTTTTATGCTATGAGAGCCACACATTTGTACATAATATCAAAAGGCTAAGTCTTATCTATAGCGATGCGAGTATTCTGACAGTGAGTACTGAGAAACATTTACATCACATCAGTTCAAAGATCTACCTTTCATTGGGGAAAGTTAATGCTTGTCTCAAGTCAATCGGGTTCTTTCGTCTACGAAAGATATATTTAGTTATCGTCATCAACCCAAAAACATGATGGTCAGTTGTCATTATCTCCTTGTCTTCTGAATAGAGGGAAGTCAGGTCAAAATAAGAATTAAATAGCGTCCAAATGGCTAACTTATCATATCATCGTATTTCTTAACTCTTGCAAACTGTTTGATGTTTTATATAGCCTCAAGAACCTTGAACTTACGGGATCCAGTTGAGTATTACTACAGGCATAAGAACTTACTTATGAAAGAAATGTTAAATGAAAGCTCCTTCTTTTTTCTGTCCCTAGTTTCTCCACTTAGCTTTTCACTACTCTCTACTTTCTATTCCAACCTCGCCTTACATTATAATTAAAATTTTTAGCAACCCAAAACAGGACCAAGGTCTCTCGTTCGAGGTAATACATGTGGCTGCGCAAATTATTTTTGCACTTTTTTAGAGCTTCTCAAGCACTCGGCGCTTCTTGGTGATTCCAAAGTTGACCGCAATAATAGAGTCTCCCCAGTGTTCACATTTTTCAATTTCTTCAATTCATGATTATAAAATTGATTTTGTATTGGCAAAACCTAGCAAAAGATTTATTGTAATCTAAATCTAGCTTCTGTAGTCCAAGCCTCGAACTTCCGGCTCCTTGTGATTTTGCAAACAACTCCGCGACTTCACCGGTCTAAGTACTTCTCGTACTTATGCATTCATACACTGGATTCTGGAGTTTCCGTCAGTCATAGTCGTATTATTTTATCATTCTTTCTTACTTTGGAACATTTTTAATTTGGGGAATTAACTGCGTCACCCAACAGATAGATGAACAACCCGGGAAACTTCGGTAGTAATAGTTATAGGAGACCGTCTATTCCCAGGAATTTCCAGGGATCAACCAGGAAGCTCTTGCAAGCTTTACCTGGATAGGATAGATAGGGACTTGAATGGTTCTGGGACTTCAGGACCAACAGGCGAGGAGAGGGTAGGTCTATGGGGGAGAAGGCGTTTAGCAGTCGATGTTCATCCAGCAGAACCTGGCCAGGATGTAAATGTTTAAAGTAGCATCTTATTGTTACACAGGAGCTCAGTTAAAAAGCATTTATATCTATAAAAAAAAAAAGATTTAAAAAGTCATAAAAAAAGACACAAAAGAACAAAAAGAAAGTTTCGTTATTTGAGCTTAAGCGGGAAACTCAGAAGTGTAAGTCAGCAAACGAATGATTTCATAAGAAGAGATACAAGATTGCTCGCCCATTTATCAGAGCACACCCCAATAACTGCAGGTGGCGGGCTATAACTCAGACGCCCGAAACCAATTGCAAATTATGATTACGTTTGACCTCCATGATTATTTCTCTGACTTACATTTCGCGCGGGTCACCTGTTATTTTCCTCGAATATACTTCAGATTCTTTCCCATCAGGTAGATTTCCAGCTCAACCTGGATCTTAATTCAGGAACATTCTGAGGTAGGATGTATTCAACTTAAAATTGATTACAGCAGGGCAAAATCTCGGGATTCATGCGCACTCAAGTGCTACTGTGAATACTGGAGGTAGTTTACTTTCACGGCAACATGATGTAGATCTGCGGAATTCAGAATTCATGTTATGCACCTAGTCAGTTATAACACCTCCTCAGTAAATGTTCAGGCTAGTTTAACATGATTCATCATTGTAGAAACCATTTATCTCAGTTCAATCAGATCATTCTCACACACTTATCCGCCCCACCTTAATGTTTGATTGCATCATACTTAAATCTCATAGATTATTCCTCAAACCCCTCTTATATGAAAAGTACATAAAACGCGTTCGTTTATTTTAATTTGTACTGACTAATAAAATCGAATTGGCTCAACTCGCACAGACCATAGCTATTCTATTAACTCAGCTGCGTCCCAGGCGCGGTGTACTTACGAGGATTCTTCCAAAAAACTCCAAAGTGGGGTCCCGCTCCAGGGGGCAACCACTGATTGAGATATGAGGCGGTATCCAGGAGGTCATATTAACTTAATATTTCTCAGACTTTGGGGTGTATTGCTCGTTGCATTATCCTAATGCGCCTCAACAATGGTTACATCTCTTAGGTAGACAATTGGAGGGAACATTTCTCCAATTGTATAAGCTGGTCGTCAAAGACGATTGGAATTATCTTTCAGTCAAAGATATCCTCTTACGATGGTACAAACAAGAAGAGGAAGAACAAATATCGAATCCAGGCTTATCGTTCAGCTCGTAGATCAAAGGGTGAGAGCATTTGGATGTTCGCACTTATGCTGGAACGTTTAGCCAGACGAGCTTACAGAGGGCTGGACATGCGAGAGCATGACTCTCTATGCACCGCATTTGTTGCTCAGTCTTCCTCCAGACATCGAAAAAGGAGTACGCCAGTATATTATATCCCAGGAACTGGACAATAGAAGAAATCCATGGGAAAATTTGGTAAGCTTTGCATTTTCTATGGAAATGAGTGAGAATCTTTTTTCTAATTCGCATGCACAAGGTTATCATAGTTATAACTTTAGTCCTCAAAATCATAGGTCTAAGAAAAAAGCTGAACCAGCAATAGAAGATCTTAATGAGAATGTGGACACTATTAGAATAGATGCTGTTTACCCGAGTTGGATGGAAACATTGTGAAATACCCGAAGTAATCCAGGAAATAAAGGTCCACGAAATTATCATAATAACCAACGTCTGGTATCATGTAATAATCAGAAGTCTAGATCCTATGAGTTTCAGAAACACACTCCCACAAATAACTCTCGAACTGGTAGTCATTACTACCAAGATAATAAGCCTACAAATGATCACCAGTATTCCCCTCCCAATTCTCAGTACAGGAATAATAATGCACCTTCCATATCCAACAATCGAGGACGATTAAGGTGTGAGTACTGTGAAAATGTAGGCCATAGCATGAGTGTTACAAATACTTGGGAATTTGTAGCTATTGCTGCAAGCAGGATCATAAAAGATCCGAATGCCGCGCTAGCAGATCTCCTTAACAGTCTCCTTCAAATACCAGCATAATGGTTTGTCCATTTTGTAAAGGACCTCATGCGAGCATAAAGTGCTCATATGACACCTCCTCATGGGTCAGATAACAGGCTGAGGTCTGAAAATTATCGGACTCAGTCAATATCTCCTAAGCAGATCACAGGAACTATCAAGAAAGTATCCCCACATTCTCATCAGAGTCGTCACAGAGGTTCTTGGGGTGAAGAACCGGCTCAACCGAGGAGACATTCACGACCTTATATCGATCATTGTGTCAGGTGTAAGAAATCTCATTACGAGGGACAGTGTATGGGAGAAGAAGAGAGACCCATTGGCCAGGAAGCTAGGTCTTTAAACTTGAAGCCTCCACAGAACTGAGTCATCCTGTGGAGACAATCATTATCGCCGACTCAGGTAAGGAGATTAGTTTAGTAACTGAACCTACGACGACCTTAACTTCTAAACCCTCAAACTCTAAACTTCGATCAAATGTTGGTGCATCTCCAGTTTTGAATGAGCAGCTACGAACTGTTTGTATAAATCTCAGTCCAGCAAAAGTCGATCCACTAATAATCTCTGTAGTTTTTAGTCCAGATAGCTCCTGTTATTATGGTTGCATGGTGGACAGTGGATCTGGAGTAAGCCTGATTAGTAATGACTTGATCACAAAAAATCTCAAAGATGTAAAATTGCATCCTTCATCGGAAGTTGGAATCCACGCTGTTAGTGGATTACAACGAAATCACACCATTCTGATTCAGTTTTATGTTAGACTTCCGTTATATTTCCACAAAAATCGCTACAGTCAGGAAAAGCGAAAATTCTTGACCAAGACCATTCTCTTTTTCCTAGTCCCAACCGAATTCATTCCAGAATTAGATGGTGCTTGGAGCAGTGTCATTACGGGAAAATGATCTGCTCCCTGATTTGACTCACAGGGAATTGGTCCATCGATTCAGTGAAGACGTAAAGGTAATTGCATCTGATTAAAGTAGTCACATCCCATTCTTCAACTGTATCATGGTTTATCCCATCAGTATTCCTCCATACCCTTGCAACTTTGTTGATATAAGGGTTCTACAGAGGCTCCATTAGCTGTAGTCGGTTTTCAAGGTAATGAAAACCCTAACTTCGTTGCTGTATCCAGAGTCATAAATCTCACTTCTCCTTCTCAGGTTGCTATCATGAACCTCTCAGACAGACCCCAATACATCAGGAGGATTACCATTTTAGGACCGTTAATTCAGAGTTTAGACAGTCAGGCAATGTTTCTTAAACTCTGGCTCAATCATCTGCTTCTCGAAACACACCGTTTGACGTTAATCAACCCTGGCTCCATGCTAAAAGAGTACGGTCAATCATGCTACTCAATCTGATACTTGTATGCATTCCTCTTCTGTGTCATCAGTAGCTGGGTTTTCAACACCTACCCAAGTTCAACCTGCAATTACCACTGTTCACATTGATGCATTTCGTCAGAAGATGACGAATGCTAATCAAGCACTGCGACAAGAATTTGCAAATTCCAGCACTGCAAACTACCATTCTCTTTCCCAGAAAATGTCTAGACTTGAGGAAACTGTGACGTCAATTGCAGCGACCTTGCAGGCCATTAATATAACGCAACAGGCGTCCTTAGAGGCCCAGCAACGTCCACAATTTTCGCGTCCATTCTCGCCCCGCAGACCTCGCTCTCCATCACCTGCAGATACTCAACCTGGGATCTGTTTCTACCACAAGAAGTTTGGTGCCTTTTCTAATAAGTGTACCATTCTGGGCACTAATTCTCATCTGCTTAATACCCAAAATTCCCAACTGAGAAACTCGTAAGCCGAATAGCAGAATCTGCAGCTGAGGTGGCTACAGTGAACAACTCAAGGCTGATACCTACGCATATTACTATTAATGATTATACTATTACTGCATTTTGTAATTACTACCTTGCTGAAATACTTAATACAATCAGTAATTTTACAATAATTCATCCAAGAAAATTCTTATACATATAAATATCATGAAATACCTTGAATTTTTTATCTATTCTTAAAATCTCTGATTTCAGTAGCAATACATAAACCCAATCACTTGTATTATTCCCCTCAAGACTGGGGTAAGGGTGGAGGACACATTGGTATTGAGCAACAACTGTAATATAGAAAGTAGTAGAGATGATTCAGTGGAACACACAGTGTCAGAGAAAAAAGCACCCTTACATGAGAGGCATTGGTTTAGCCGGTCTTCCAATTTTATACGCTTAAATACCTCGTCGGCAGTCAGGATATCACCCAACAGAGCTTCACAGGGAGACGTCGACCGGACCGTAACTATGTGGGAATCTGTCAAGTGTGCGGAGTCATCCCTTGTCTGTATGTGGTCTCTACTCCCGCCATAAACCCACACACTACACACTCTACACAAACAACCTTCCCGCTGACATGTGTCGACTCCTTATTACGACCGTTTCTTCTCCATTGCCTCTCTCCTAAAATAATATTCTCGTCTACTAAAGGCAAAGTCTCTTCACATTGGCTCCATATACACATACTTTTTCATTCGCCATCTATGAGAGGCATGAGAGGTGCGTCACTCAACTATAAAGCACTTCTCACTCCATCATCATGATAAAATGATCATATCCGCTTAGCAACACATTGCACTTCGTAATCGCCCATCCCTTTCCACATGATCTAAACCATCTCAAAACTACTACGTTCATCCTCAGTATTTTAATCCACAATAATCGAGTACATCCTAACTTCGGCCCCAATAAGGATATACTCATACTTATAGGCTTCTTAAAGTTCTATCTCTGTAGTATCTTGAGTTTCTGATATATATATATATCAATAATAATACAGAAATTCTATAAATCTCATAACATCTCGAGATATCCTTCCTGAGTTATGTATACTATCATAGTAAGTAAATCGTGAGATGGAGTAACATGCAATACTGAGGTAAAATGACAAACTAGCAACGTATATAATAAAGTATCTTTATTATCATCTAACTTTTATCTACGCACATACTTACTCCAGTATCGACAAGTGGTTTATCTATTCTATATTATTCCATCAGAAATCACCAATTGTACTATACATATATATAGACTAGCATATCACCTATATATATGTGTTTGATCATATAGATATAAGTATGAGCAAAAATGAGCTCCTTATATATATACTATGACTGATATTGTTATATCAATTACAGTATTTTATACTTTTATTGAGGCGTTTGATATAACTATACTATGGATCTAAAACACACGTTATATATTTTATTATGAGGTTAGTACAATAAGAAAGTCCTAGTGAGTAAGGTATTGTAATAGGCGCAATTAACTATGAGACATATTATATGTACACTTCTATATATAATTGCTTATAGCACATATTGTCCTCTTTATATTGGCCTTATTTACACAAACTTCAGGAATAATCGGTTTCTATTTATTATTTAGTAAGGTGAGTATTAGACATTCCACTTTACCTAATTATCTTCTTTGAGATATTTCATATAATAGTAGAAATAGTGATATAATTGAATTATATCCTTCTAAGCACATCACTTTATATATAATTACTTATAGCTTGATTATATAATATTCATTACTTGAACTTACTAACATTTTTTAGCGTATATATCTATATTTGTGTCTCATTCATTTATACATATATCAATATGTAATGTATATAACCGTTTCCTTATTTACCTATTTACCTGAGTTTTTCCAATGTTTTTTCTCTGATATCTTATATCTATTACCTCTCAACTTACTTTATCCTATACTATATATCATATTAAATTAGCGTATCTTGATAGTAAATTGATTTTGGATCATAAATATATATTAGTATATATATAATAGCCAAAAATATAATTAGCCATTCACATATATAATACAGAGGATTATATAATTATCTTATTATTACAAACTTATTATGAACTTCATTTAAATTTTTTATTTATACAATGTAGATAATAATTTATAGAATAACAAAGTAAATTAAATATTGCATAATAATATATATATATTTTCAGATAATAGTGTATCGAGAAAATGATTTATATTATATTTTATTTATTGATAATGTATGATTTGTCAAAGTATATTGTTTATTCTATATGAATATAATATTTTTCAAATCAAAATCATTAGACAATATAAATTATACATATTATATATAATATATTAGTCTCTTCACCTTTCACTATAACACTTTCAAATTCTATTTTTGGAATGCCTGCTTTATTGTATAATATATATATTAGCCCTATTATTATAACTTTACTGTTGCACACCTATTATAAACTATTTGTACTAGATAGTAACTCCAACTGTACTATCTTCTGTTGCCTTACTTTATGATAATATCGGTATTGTAGGTATATACTATCTAATTATATAAACATTCCTTACAGTTCGCTATATGTCATGAAATTTTAATGGAGGCTGAAATAGCACTGTTTTGATTACATTTGTGGTGTGAGTGCCATTTTATACACTACAACGAAATGATTTTCATATAATATAGTTAATTATGTTACAATATATGCCTGGTTCTTTTATACACTGATGTTTCTATGCTATTCCACAGTTAGACCTTGTTTAAATACAATTTAACTAAAAAATGACGAAATTTATTTACCGTGTTTCTTATATATATATATATATATATAATATATATATGCCAAACTTTATTGGAATTCATATTAGTATATAAATTAAATATCACCTGAGGAAACAAAATAATATGATAAATAAACCAATTATGACATATAATTACCTAATATAACACAGGACTTATCTCAAAACTCGAAATAGTCTGATCTGAATGAGAATAACACATATAGAACTAATTAGCTCTCAATTAGTAATTTAAAACCAAATTTGCCAGATAATCACCAAGAGCGACGAGAGCTATCACACTCGGATTGCTGCCTTCCGGCTTAGCACATAGTTAATCAAATAATATTACAGTCATCAACTTTACAAATATATAAAGAACAGTTACGTCGTATATATTAATTAAGTCACAAAAGCAGCACGTGTAAAGGAGTCGGCTTCTATATTATATTATAAATAATAAAATCATAAAAGTTGTAAACAAGAAATCATTTAGAGTAAATTGCCATATAAAAAAAATGATATATTTTTATAGGTCCCATAACTATATATACTACAAGTGGAATATACCCAAGAAGACCATATTATGTATAACCAATTAGTTATGGTTATTACTATCACCAACTTATTTAAAATTCTAACTACCAGTCTTAATATATATATTATATATTATAATATTATATTATAGTATATAATATATGATAATATATTATTATATAATATATTAATATCATATATTAATCAGTTATGTGAGCGTTACATATAAGGGTAGGTTTATAGGGTAGGTAATAGGTCCTTATTTATCCAATATATATATATTTTTAGAGTCTTTATTATTATAAATATAAATTTAAATGTAAGTGAAATATAAATTATTACCTATTTTATTGTAATGTATATAAAAAAGAAAACTGATTTTATTAAATATATAATATTTAAGAGAAAACAGTAACATATTTATATTAGCATTACATATATATAAATAAAATTTATTTGTAGTGCACTGACTACCTACTTATCACTGTTCCTTAAAGTAGAAAAAATTATCTAATATCTATATCGTGAGCTGTACGTTAAAATTTGTCATTTTTCGTAATATATTTTCAAGAGCCGGTAACATGTTCAATATACCTTATAAGCTGAGAATCAGAACCTGAAAAAGCACGAAAATCATCGGGGAACTGATAAACGTTTTCGCATCACTGTTATAAATAGATAAATACAATACAAGAATAATATTTGGAATTTGAGTGAGAACAAAGAATTTGATTCTTCTCTCTCTCTTCTCCTTATTCTAATATCTCTTCACTACATCTCTCTTTATCTCACTATCTCTCTATCTATATCTTCTCTCATCTCATATCTCATTCTCTCTCTCTAATCTTTATCTATCTCTCTATTCATATCTATCTCTCTCTTCTCTCTATCTATATGTATAAGATAATATCACTTTAATCACTGTTAGAAAAACAATAAAAGTTAAAATGAAATGAAAGTTATAGATTAGAGTTTGTTTAATGTCTTAGTTTTGAAGTAAGGGTATTTAATATGTTTTGCGATTAGTGAATTTTAATTATATGATTACATTTATTATTAATAGTGCCGTTTACCTTTCTATAATTGAAATAATCCATATATTAGTAAGTATTTATTTATGGTTACAGTAGTAGTTATCGAATCACAAATAAATTATGTAACGAACAAACAGCTTTACCCTTTAAAAATTTTTGGTAGCTTATATCCCGTTTTTGGAGTCAATCTCATATAATAGTAATACCATAAATAAAGTTTTATTCAAAATGACGTGAGAAATTCAAATTTTTTCCTAAAAATAAATATACAGTACGTATTTGCAATTTGCAAAATGTTTTCGTTACATTTTCCTTATATATATATATATAATATATATTATATATATATATATATATATATATATATTTTTATTATATATTATAATTCTATATATTATTTATATAATATAATATATATATTATAATTATATTATATAGTATATTATATATATATATACTATATATATATATATATATAGTATATAGTTCATGCAAGCTCACCAAAAATATACATCATTTTACAGCATCATTTATTTGAACATAGTTGATTTATGAACAGGAGTAGTAGGAGAGGGATATTGGAACCCGGCGCTTTTAACCCCACCTTGACCTTTTTGACCTCTTTTACCCCGACATAAAAATTTTGGGCAAAAACTCACATTTTGAAGCACCAAATTTTTTCCCCTGCCCTTTGACCTTTTTGGGCTTGACCCTTTTTGGGCTTTGACCTTCTTTTTTTGAGGCCCAAATTTTTTACCTGACCTTGACCTTTTTTTGTGGCCTTTACCTTTTTTGGCCTTTACCTTTTTTTTCGACCAACCCTTCCGTCTTCCATGGGTCATTTTTTTGGCCCACGGATTTTTTTTATTTTTCGGCAACCGGATTTTTTGAGAACCATGATTTTTTGAGAGTCGATTCGGCAGCGAGAACCCTATCGTAACCAAGCCCGATAACGGCCAAATTTTTTGAATTTTGCCTAGAATTTTAGTTACTAGCAAAGGTAATTGAAGAACGCCTTTGATATTACATGGGTCCATTTTGGCCCACGGTAATTTTTTCCGGGCAACCCTTAAAATATCGAAAAGGGTAAAATAATTTTTTTGGCAACTCACTATTTATTCGGCACCCTGATTTTTTTGGCAAACCCTAATATTTTTAGCACCCTTCGAAAGAAGGGTTTGCGCCAAACCGGTTGCCGTTTAGAACCGTTGTCCATTTGCCCACCTATTGTTGCGTGTTTTAATCTTATCAGCCATGGTCAATTTTTGCCCACGGTAATTTTTGGTCTTCATTTAGGGGCTTCAGCCCTATTTTTTGATGTCAACTTTTTTTTTGTCTTTCCAACTTTGCTCACCAAACGCTTGACAATACAGATGGGTCAATTAGAACGCCACGTTAAAATTTTTGTCCTTCAATTCGGGACAATTTTGACCCACGGTAATTTTTTGCGTCCTTTCTTTACGTGGGAGCCTTAGCTCCTTTTTGATATCTTAACCTGTTTGACACAGATATTTAGTGCCTTGACCTTGCCATAATACATGGGTCATTTTTGGCCCCACGCCAATTTTTTTTGCCGCACTATTGGCCCAGCCCGTCACAAAATTTCGTTCCTACTGAACGCATATTGTATGGATCTAGTCCTGACTTGGAAAAAAACCACGACACACACACCACACACAACAACTACACACACAACATCACAACTTACACTTATACAGAACACTTCACTATGACACTTATACACAATTCACTATGACACTTATTACACTTTCCCATAGACACTTACATTTAACAATACTTATACACACTTACAAACACACTGCCAACACTTTGGTCGTCTGTGGGTCAATTTTGACCAACGGTAATTTTTTGTCCTTCCTTTAGGACTAGACCCTTTTTTTTGATGTTATTAACCTTGTTTGACGCACATGATTATTTCGGCGGCCTTAACCCTTGCATATGCCATGGGTCAGATTTTGAACCCACGCGCTAACTGATGGCTTTTGATGGTTTCCCAATCACGTGTAAGAATAAGACCTAGGGATGTTCTATTAGTGTTATGAGTATTAGATGAGTGCCAGGTGAGTGCCAGGGGGATGAGTGCCAATGAGTGGCAATGAGTGCCAATGAGTGCCAAGTGAGTGCCATGAGTGCCAAGTGAGTGCCAACAAATAGTGCCACTGAGTGCCACATAGTGCCAACTGAGTGCCCCACTTTTTTCAAGCCTTTTCTAGCCTTCCCCTGAGCCTAGAATACCCTAATATGGGTGTCTACCCTAGGTAATAAGGTTGAGGAATTCGCATGGTTGTATTATTACAAATCTGCTGATATGTTTTCCTACTGATGGAGTTACGAATTGTTTATAAAACTTAAAAGCACTTACAATTTGCTCACTTATACACACTTACACTAGCCCTATACACTACACTCAACTATACACGCACGCACAGGTACACTTAACACTTACCTCACACACACTCGAAGCTCATTTTTGTTGCATCATCTTTGATGACTCATCTTTTGATGAAGTCATCTTTGATAGCCACCTATATTGATGATTCATCTTTGAATGACTCATCTTAGGTATACCTCTAGATCATAAGCTGCCACCCCAGGCCGCAGCAAGCCCCTCCCCGCAAAGGATGGAGCCCCCGCACCTGCAGGTGCGACCCTATTCGCCGCGCGAATGAAATATACTACTAATAAGCATTCATTTTATTTCATTCTTAAACATTTTCAAAGAACTTTCCTTTTTCAAATATGACTATGAGTCATTTCAGTTTTTATTTCAATTAACATTTTTTATTAAAAACATTTTCGCGAACCTAAAACTGTAACCTCATTACAGCCCTATTATTTAACACATAATAATTATTTAACATTATTTTTAACCTTTAATACTTTTTACTTAATACTTTTTAATTTATTAATTTTTTAAATAAATTGTTGTGTAAGAAGAAAAAAAACCAAGAGTGTCTATTAAATAAAATTTTATTTTACTACAACTGTACAAATTTTATTAAAAACATTAACATACATAACCTTAAGCAGTAAAATCAGTAAATCAATAGAGGTGTTACCTAACAACCTATAGAGGTAGGTTAGTAAATATATATAGTAATATCACTACTTTTTTTGTTTACTGCTTTACCTGCTTTAACTCCATGTTTTCTGCTTTAAATACATATTAGCATTTTTATATATTAATATAATATATAATATACCTTTATTTTGTTCTAGTTTCATTTATTTTAACTGCTTAATCACTCTCACATTAATATTTATATTAACTATAATACCATATAATACTTAAAAGAAAAAAATTTTATCAAAAATCTATAAGAAAATGTATGGGTGTATGCAAAAATTACGCATATTTGTAGCACATTCAATTATGGATATTTATATATATGTTTATTAACGCTAGCGTGCGATTGCGCGAGTAGAGCTTTTTATACTTATACACTCATTGTTTTACCTGGGTCTATTAAATCACTATGTTTTACTTATAGTAATACTCTAATATGCTTTAAACTCATTAGGTTTTCATTTTTGAAGCATCAACTCACATTTTAAACTCCATTAAATAGATTAACCTTAAAGCAGAAATAATTATACCGTATATATTCAAAAATATATAAGTAATAGTGTTATACCTATAATATTTTAACATACTCACTATAGAGCAGGGTGTAGATACTGTGAGAGGATTATGTATTATCTAATCTTATCGGTTTCATATGTGATTTATTAATAACTATTTGTGTGCGGTTATACTGTATTCTTGCTTTAAAACTCGTGTTTTATCTTTTCACCGCGCGTACTTTATACGAGGCAGTCAACTCGCTGTGTTACCATCATAGCGTCTTTATGACTATATTATTTCTCGGCTCGATTAATTAGCATTATTATTCTCTTGAATTTGCTTGTATAATTAAATTAATTTTCTTGACGTTAAATTTTAACTTTCTATAAATTTCAAAGTGTACCAAAACTTTTACGTTATTTTTTAGTCATTCTATGCCCAAATTTTTTAAGGTAATAAAATTCAGGCGTCACAATTAAGAGTGGAGTGATAATTGCTTTCACAATATAACTTGAAAATTGTTAGTTTATATATCTAGATTTCATGTAATATCTTTCACTATATAATGAATAACAAAATCGGGCTATATTTTTTTATTTTTATACACAGTGAGCAGATTTTTACCGAATGTTAGTTATTTGGGACTCGCTTACTTTGTCTATTGTTCTTTTATTATTTTTTCTTATACTTAGTGTTATTTACTTCAATGCCTATGTTATTACTTTTAGGATAAAGGGAACGATCGCCATCATGTCAGCAGGACCGAGCACTCACAGTAATACGCAAGCTCTTTTAATCATCTACTACACACACAGGAGCTCTCTCTTCTTTATATATATAATATATTATTATAATTACCACGCACACAATATATATATATATATATTATATATAAAGAACATACATCACTAACCTAACACACATATATATATATATCACACACATATATATACTAACATCAATCACTTAATATTAACCTTATCAACTTATATATACACATCAATTCACTATAATGACTAACACTTATAATATATATCACATTACACTATATGACACTTACATTTACCTACATAGAGCACTTAACAATAATTTACTACTATATTAAGTAACTCTATGTTGACAACTATCAATCACACATCAGTATATATATATAATATATAATATAGTATATATATATATATATATATATATTATATATATATATATAATATATAATATATATATATAATATATATTATTTATATATATTATATATATATAATAATAATTATATTTAATAATAATTTAACATTAGTCTCCCACACACTCCTTATTGACTAAATAAAGAGAATGCCAATAGGCCCAAATATACAATTTTAAACATGAACTCTAAATTTCCCTTCATACACACGAACTCCGCTCACACACGCTCTTACAGCTAATTCAGACTATTCCGGCATTTTACACATAATTGTGACTTGAAATAATAGTATTATAACTTTAATATATTTTAATCACACATACACCATTGCACTATTGCACACTACTAAGCTCATTTTTGGTCGTATTTTCAAAAGAAAATCACTTTTCATTATTAAACACTTACAACTTAACTCACACACTCTTATAGACATTTATTCTTAACTTACTCAATCACATACCTTTTACTAAATTATGTAATTTCTTTCATTCTATATATACACACAGAATTTACTATTACACTCACACATAATAATGTAGTATATTATATAATATATAACTTATATATATATATATATAAACGATTTACTTAATCAATATCATCACACAATTTACCTTTAAAACACTTGCACTACATATATAACATCACACGATATAATATATATTATATATATAACATTCACAACATATATATATATATATATATATAGATATCTAATGATATATACTTAATATTATACTGTTATATATTTATATAGTATATAATATATAATATATAAATACACTACACACATCAATTACGATCCATACGTGCTTTAGCTATGATATAGCGAACCTATATCTGTTGAACCCCAACATGTCGGTACCGAAATACGCTTTACTATGACTTTAACGAACAAGGTATCAGCATCATTCGAGCTATCACCGGGACCTTATACTCGGATTTACCACACGATATATATCGATAATATCGATACTGTTTTTGTAATGAATTCGAGTTGTAATTGTCAGGATAGTAAATAAACTACTAGCTACTATCCTACACTACTACTACTACTAATAATAATAATCAATAATCAATAACATAATAATAATAATAATAATATAAATGAATAATTAATAAATATAATAAATAATTTTTAAAATATATTATATAATATATATATATATATATATATATATATATATATATATATATATATATATAATATATATATATATATATATATATATATATATTTTTATTTATATATATATATATTTATATATTTATATTATATAATATATATATATATATATATATATATATATATATATATATATATATATTATTCCCAGATTGGGGGTGAGGTGCTATCGACCTCGAAAACGGAAAAGGAAAGTTAAAGAAGGTGACATAAGTCGGAAAGAAAGCCCCCCCCCTCGATTCCATCCCCTCGTACCCTTACGTGGGAGACTATCACTGCTGAAATTTGACCCGTGAATTGCTTTTTTTCTTTTAAATATTGTTATTATATGATACTAATAATAAATTTCAGTGCACCTTGGATGGGCAGGATTCAAAATAAAACTATATATAAACTAAAATATTGCATTAATATGAAAAGTTATAAGGCAAAAAAAAATTCGAAAAAAAGAAGCTTTTGCAGCAAATAGGCCTATAATTTAATTTTTTTTTGCGCTTTCATAACTTTTTTCCCGCTCATTTTTTTTTTTTTTTACAACTTTCTTTCATTAAAGATCATGCCAAACATTTCTTCACTTTCATCAACATCCGTCGATTTTGCTGAAACTTATATGAACTGTTTGAAATGATCTCTAATGAAAAAAAACTTTTTAAAAAGAATAAATTTGAGCGTGAAGAAGTAGTAAAGGCGCAAAAAAATTAAAGTATAAAATGTCGATTTGCCCCTCAATGCTTCTTTTGGATTTTTTTTTACTTAAAAGCTTTTTTCATATTGAACGCAATATTTTAGAGCGGTTAGGTTTTTTTTAGGGGGTAACGAAAAAAAGGGGGGGGGATATGTATGGCTGCATATATATATTTATATATATATATATATATATATATTTATATATAGTATATAATATATATATTAATATATTATATATGTATTATATTTATATAGTATTATAATATCATATATATAAATATATATATATTATATATATATATATATATTAAATATAAATAATATATATATTTATATAAGGTTACTCAGTACTGACTGTTATATATATAATATAATATTATAATATAGTCATGTACATAATTACTATTATAATAAAACTATTAAGCTACATAAGTAAAACGGAATTTACTATTTGCTGGAATCTATTAGGTCCAATAAGTTATGCCTCACCTGAAATACTGAATAAAAAAAAATAAAAAAAAAAAAAAAAAAAAAATATAAAAAAAAAAAACTAATTAAATTAATATCTATAATATCAAAACATATCAAAATTAGCTATCAGCGAAATGAATACATTTTTTGGAAATCCCCTGGTAAATATGATAATTCACATAAGATAATGGTAAATAAAAAAAAAAAAAATTATTGTTAATATTAAATTATATATTAGTATATATGATTAGTAAAAGGCCTTTAGAGACTTTTATTGAGTTATTTCGAGTTAATAATAAGTATAGACTTTTATTATAATTTTTTTTTTATTTTTTTTTTACTAAAATGAGTAATTATTAATATTATAGTTATTTTAACTGATAATGCCGCAACCGATGGCAGGCGTCGGGGTCTCTCGGCCTTTTTCCGTGGGAACTGTAAAACGGAGTTTGAGGAGTGAGTAATAGACTAAATTCCACCTATATATATATATAACGATATACTCCTGGGGATGCGATCTCCTCTTCCCTCCTACTACTCTAAATATGGTATTTATTGTTTGTTCTGAGCTTTATTTATGAATGAGTATTTCTGCCCCTCCCCTATCCGGGGTATGGATAACCCCGTACCACCTACCTTTATTTGATTCCTACCCGTCCGTGCACTCGAGCCCCTAATTATGATGCCGTAATATATAAGCAAAATTTTATAGAAAGGTACATTTTTATTTAATACATGAAACACCACATATAAAAGGTATCTCTTAAATAGGGCTATTCTAATCAATATTACTATAATAATAATATTATTAATGTAAAAACATTATTTTTTATTTATTTTTTTTTTTTTTTTTCATAAATTTACTTCTGTTAAATAATTTACCGTATGGATTTACGCGATGTACAATATGAGTATTCTTTTGAGAGCTGGGTATGAGGCTTTGTTATCAATATTATTATTTTTTTTTTTTTTTTTGTTTTTTGTTTAATTTTTGTTTTGTTGTTAGTGTTGTTCACATGGTTTAGGGTACAATGACTATTTTGTAGTAACAGTGCCTGAGTTGCACGTGAGCGATTTAGGTCTAGAAGTATATATTTGCGTTATTTACAGGGATTGTATGGTTATGGAATATGCGCGTCTGTGATTACTGTTTGTGGCGAGTTATTGGTGGTTATGAAGCATACATATCTATCAGGGGGCTAATAAACAGGACACTTGGCCTATTATATATTATATTAATATATATATTATATTTATTTATACATATATATATATATTATATTAATAATTATATATATATATATATATATATATATATAATATATATATATATATTATATTATATATAGTATATATATATTATATATATATATATATATATAATATATTTAATTAAATAAAGTTAATATTTATATATATTATATTTATATATATATTAATATATATTATTATATATATTATATTATATTTATTATATTAATAATTTAATATATTATATATATATATATTTGGGGTGTTTATGGATGAATATTTTGTCTTTCATTATAACTAGCTAGATACCTTATAGGCAAATAATGTATTTATTAACTTTCCGTGGGAAACGTGGATCTTTTTAAAATGCTAAATAGTATATTAAATATGTAACAATAGGCCTCTAATTTCATGATTTAAACACATTTGTCAATGAAGTAATGATCATTATATTGACATATAACCTATAAACTCACGATTTATTCAATGACAACTTTATATATTTAATATTGTTTGTTAAAATTCAATATTATTATTAGTATCTGATTATTTATTATTATCAGCTGACAAATATAATAAACAAACGTAAAAAAAATTTAACATTTTTAAAAAATTATTCCCTGAAAAAAATTATGATGTCTCCAAAATTGATTTTAAAAAACCTAGGTACTTTTAGGGCAGATTGTTTCTTTTTTTTTTTTTTATATTTAAATTTTTTTTATTTTATTATTTTTTTAATGGGAAAATATTTTGCTCGTGGTACTGGAAGGATTATTAATTTTCTTATTTTTCCTCCATCAGCACTCACTGGTTCGGGGTACTGTGTCTATAATAATTCATTTCCAATCGAAAAATTTAATATGATATATGAAATACTAATTTAACTAACTCAGCTCCAAGCAACTAAAAGATTCTAAGACATTTCAAAATAATCTACCATTTCTTATAACTAAACAGGTCTACACACATAACACCAACATATTATAAAAATATATATATATATATAATAATGATATTATTAATTATAATTATAATATATTATTATATATATATATATTATATATTATATATATATATATATATATATAATATATATTAAAATATATATATAATATGTTATTAATATATATATATATATCTATATATAATATATATAAAATATGTAATATATTATATATATAATATATATATCTAAACGGGTACTTTTTAGTGGTATATTTTTTCACGAAATCATATATTATAAATTATACTGATTTATCTGCCAATGCAGGAAAAACCCGTTAAAAAAAATTATTTAATGGACCTAGAAAAAGTTTGATATCCCTCGAATTCATTCTGATTTGGGCTATTTTTCAGAATCTAAATGATTATATAGAATAATTTTTAGATGTCAATAATTAGATAATACTTACACCAGTAATAGACTCAAGTGGCTTTCAGTATTTAGAAATTTTTTTAATCCAAATCTGACGATATGCTGAATATAGAATTTTCACATTTTTTAACAAAATTTTCTTAAAGGTATTTTAATTTCAGATTTGTAGAGGTACGTACAACATACACCGGGGAACAGATAACTAGAGTGATATGAATATTATATCATAAGTAAGAAAATTAGTATATCAAAGGCCAAACTCGCTTCCTTTCCCGCACTCAGTCGTACTTTTCTTACAGTCTCCCAGCAAACATTCTACGCTTAACCCAATCACGAACTATTACATTACCACATTATATTAAATTTTTATAAATAATCCTTTTCATATGAACCATACCATCCTTAAATAATCACTTTCGTATTATATTTCTCATCTACGCGCTTTTCACACATTACACACAGATCCCTGGACCACTTTTTTCATTCCTCATTTTATTAAATTTACATTCTTCTTGACAACTTAAACTCGAACCCTAAGATTGGACAATCTGAACAAATTTACCTTAAACACGATTACTTATTCACGCACCTGATTATAGTTTCACTGCTTAATAAACAATTAACACATGGTCACTATAAATACCTAATCGCAAAACCTACGCTAGTCTCATTTAACGAAGATCACTAACGTTGTTCTTTTTGTATTTCCACTCAAAAATTTAATTGGAACTAGGCCAACCGTGTACAATAGCAGTCGAGTTAGACCTATAAGAGCTCACAACGTTTCTTCAACCAATGAACTGCGAGGCCGCATCCATCCTTTCGCTTTTCAATCTAATGATGTTTCACACTTCGTTAAGTTAATACTGGTTTTACTAGTGGCCGATGTTTATTCCTCAGAATGAATAGGTAAGAACTGTCTGACTCAAAAAATTTAAAATTTTAATACTTCTGTTGAACCTTTATATTACATAAAGGGAGAGTTGTTTATGAATGGGATGCACTAAGCGATGTGATTGTGAATTTAAAGAACAGAAGGAGGAGAAGGACAGATTAACGTGTGGTCAAGGAAAATACATTGTAATTGCGATAACAATTTCAAGGTAATTTAAGATTTATCTACTCTTTTGTGTTTTTAATGTATTTTTCTCTTTTGAATGATTATATATAATATAGTTATTTTTGATTGCATTTTCATAATTAACTAAAGATTAATTATATAATTAAAAGGAATTTAAAATCTCAAATTAAGGGAAACGATTGGATATAAGTACCATATCTGTTTGGATAGTGATCCAAAAGTCAGCAAGAAGTGACATTAAGGCAGAGGACACTATATTTGTTATAGAACTACCAGTCTTTGTGTGTTGGCTTTGGATTAAAATTATTGCAAATGGTGTTTATCAATTGTATTAAAGGGTACGGATGAATATATCTTTTCGTTTTTATACATATCATTAGATTATTACATATTCGAAGGTTTAACCTTTGCTTTTCTATCTTATACTATCTTAATTGTTTTTTTGCTATCCAGGGTTGGTTGTTGTCCAGATCTATATGGGGTGCATTTTTTTGTTTGGTGCCTGTGATTTAATATTTTGAATGATCACGTTTACTTGGTGGTTCAAATAGACAAACCATAGTTAGATATAGTTCGACATCCTAACGATATTAGGGAAATTAAAAGATAGAGTATGAGGGACTAGCGCAGTTTAGATAAGTGTAGTTATTAAAAAGAACAAAACTAAATGAAATGATGTAAACCAGTATTCAGATTATTAGATCAGATGTCAAGTTACAAACTTTCATAAGCTCATCATTTAGTTACAAGAAGGATGAACTATCAGTCAAAAGATTTTTCTCAAAATTTCCTCCATTTCTATCATAAATGTTAAGTTTCATAGGAGGGGGTTACAGCTCAGTTTTTGGACCATTTTTGATCTCATTATTGTCACAATCATGTATCATAAATGATTTTTTTCTAAACTAAGCTTTTGTTTCCAATTCTAGAATTGATATTCCCAGAAGTACGTGGTAAAATTGATACTAATTAAAATGAAAAAAATACAAAGAATTGAAATAAGAACAAAGTAGTAAATAAAGCATTTGCATCACAAAACAAACAATGACTATTGCGAAATCATAACAGATCTTAAAAGTCTTACACTTTTTTCAAGGAGTTAACAGGAAACGAAGCAAGCAGCAGTTTTATTATCAAATGTATGTGCTATAATAATAAATAATTATAAAAGAAAATAATATTCTTTAAATTAGTTTGTTATAATATATGCATTGTCATTCCAAAGAAATATATCTATATGTAAATCTTATATATATTAATTAACTGTATATGTTTAATCTTGCTCCTTTTATTTATATATATATATATATAGTATAATATATATATTATATATATATATATATATTATTATTTATATATAATATAATTATAGATAATAATTATTATATAATAAGGAGCGACAATCCATCAATCTACCTCCCTTTCCCCCAAATTTGTGGAAGAGTTTGCGTAAGGCATACACGCGGTCAACGTCAGAAAAAAAACCTACACCAAGGGCTTTACGTAAACTGCGGACGAAGACCCCACTTGGTGGTAATCTTTCTCGTCAATGCGGTGGAGTTATTCCCCTGGGCAAGCCCACAACCATCATCCCACCCCGTATAATCGCAAACCCACCAATTCAACTCCACTATTATGCACACTTTTCCTTTCTCACCCTGCGAAACTCATCTCATTCCTTTATCTTTAACTGACTACACTCCAATTTTTTATTCGGATCTCCAGCCGTCATTCCTCAGCAACAATTCCCACTGGTACAACCGCTTAAACTCAACCGACTATGCATCCATTCTTTCCAATAGATCAAAATACCATTTCAATGTATTCTCGTGTTACATTCTGTCATTGACAGAGCCTTTCTTTACTATATTCACAATACATCTTCGAAAAACGAATCTAATGGTCCATTCGTCCATTCATTTTATAAATGTTCTTCTCTTCACACCGTAACCACACCCCTAAGATGTCTAGTGCTGAAACACTTTGTAACCCACCGAGATATTCTAATAATATCGCTTTCCCCCCACACCTTTTAATTTTTTTTACTTTTATTTTTTTCCCCCCAGATCCAAAATCAAAGAATGTTAATCCATAAGGTGGACAAACTAAGCCCTCATATCAAAACACTAGCGCACCTCAACGAACTTTCGTCCCATTGTATCCACAAGGATTTATTGCACAATTTGGATACCTCCCTACCATTCCCCACTTAACTACTTACGCTTAAGTGACTGCTGCATCATCCTTCTCCTTTTCATAAATCAAATAAATATCCTAAATATTCAAACTCAGATACTTGTTGAATATACCCTCATCTCACCACTAGCGCACTTCCAAGCAACTTATTCGTCCTTTGCTATCCCACGCAAGGATTTAATTGGCACCAGCTCACCTTCCTACCATTTCGCAACTTAACTACTAACAACTCATGCCTTATATTCCAATCCGCTTCCCTTTTCCAATCATCCAACAAAATATCCTAAATATTCCAAACTCGATCTCTTGTTCTAACGTTGCTACACCATCTATCTGGTCTTCCAGCCGGTCATTCCTAGCACACCCAACACTATAATTTTCATTCCAGTTTTTGGTCTAATTTTTTCCGTTCGTATTTCATTTCCATATCCTTTTCTTTATGAATTTTTTTAGATTCTTAATTTTTTCCACTTTCGTTTATTTCCTTCTTCTTATTTTTTATTCTGACTTTTTTTCTTTTTTACTACTCACGTTTTTCTTAACTTTTTTCTTTCCTTTTTTTACTTTTTATCATTCTATTTTTTCTTTTTTATATTTTTTTTTTTGTTGTTTTTATATATCTTATATTTTTTTTTATTTTTTTTTTCTCGTAAACTACTATAAAAGTAATTTACTTAATTTTCTATTGTTTCATTTTATATCCAACATCTTGTAAAATAAATAATAACTATTCACTGTCTATATTCGCCGTATGTCTACTAATGTATTTATTTATTTCTTCTTCTATTTCACTCTATATTTTGGTATTTTTATTTGTTGTCTATTCTATGCTTTCACTTTCCTTATCCTTATAAAC
>JABUQX010048610.1:20000-23977 GCA_015478945.1 Trachelipus rathkii | reverse complement strand
AAGAGAGAGATATCATAATAGTAGAGAGATAATAATATAATTTCAGTAGAAAAGAGAAAGGATTTTTTAAAAGACGCCGCGTAATAAATATATATAATATAAATACGGAAAAAATTGAACTATTTAATATACGAGAATATTATATTCAAAAGTGTCAGGCTAGATTCGTGAATAAAAATAATATATTGATGATTATGGTCCAAATTATGGCTCATCGCGGATCGATGATTATATTATTTATCAGACTAAAACAAGAAGAGAAAGACATGATAAAATAAGGATTGCGTAACTGACTCACGTAAAGATCTTAGACTAACGATATATAACTCACTTAAAAGAGCTTAAGAACACATCATACGCATATTTGGGGTTCAGAACGCTGTGGTGGGGAAGCAACAGATATTCACCGCCATCGGAAAGAAAGCGAGAAGGGCTTACATCAGTGCCGAGACATACAAGCTGTGATCTTCTCACCTTAGGGGAGCAGAAATGAAGAGTAATTACGTGTTATATTGGATTGGTCGCACATGAATGGAAAGACACTCTTTTTGTCTTTAGCGTTTTTATAAGGGCGGATATTATTCCTTAGTGTTGTATTGATGTTGAGTTGAGAGGTATGTTCAATGTTATATTTTTTTTTTTTCTTTCCTGAAATATCATAGTTTAATAGTCAATACATTAGTTTTATACGGCGTGTTTTCTTTTCTTTCATTTTTTTAAATGTCACATACAAAAACTTGAATATTTTCAAGTATTTTTATTGAAAAAATTCGATAATGATTATAACCATATTTAGTAAATATTAAGTTTATTTGAAAAAAAAAAAAGGAATGAGGTAAAGTGCCTTTAATCATGGCAAGCACTCGCTCTATATGGGCACTTTTCCCCACCATACTAATTTAACACTTTTTACTACCAACCGATCAATAATAGGTTGTAGATTTATTTCACTTTCAAATTATTATTAATATTATTATTATTATTACTGTATATTATAATATAATTATAAGTAGCCAAATGAGCGACCACCTCTGTCCAAAAAGTCCTCGACACCCCCATTTGAGAGTGATAAAGACATAGTATCCCCTCAAATTTGGTATACCCCTTTCCCATGACGTAACCTCGTCGTATGCGAGGTTACGTGGCCGTGCACCCCCGGAGGAGGTGCCGGCCCTAAAAATAGGAAATGTTCATAGGAATTGAATTTGTAAGGAGGAGTCGGATCGGGCAGCGATTGCTGAAGCCGGAGCGGTGCTGGGTTAGTAATAGGCTTGAAATTAATGAGTGTTAGAGACATCGTATTCCCCTCAAATTTGGTATACCCCTTTCCTATGACATAGCCTCGTCGTAGAAGAGGTTACGTGGCCGTGCACCCCCCGGAGGGGGTGCCGGCCCCTAAAAGCATAGAAAATATTCATTGGGTGAATGGTGTGAATTTTGTGTTGAGCTTGCATATATGAGGTAGAGTAAGGAGTATGATCCGGATTCGGATTGGGAATCCGGCACGCGGTGCTGTAGGCCGGAGCGGTGGTCGGGGAGTGGTTGTTAGGTGAAGGTAGTATTTTTGTTTATATGGTTAGGTTTGTTTGAGTAGTTAGAGACATCGTATACCGCTCAAATTTGGCATGGCCACTTTCCTGATTATGTAGCCTGGTGGTTCACGGGGTTTTGTTGAATGGGGTCTGGCCGGGTGGGTGTGGGTCTACGGCGCAGAGTAGAGATGCCCATAAATGGTGAATTTGGAGTTGGCATAGCGTGAGGAAGGAGTAAGTAAGGATTCAGCCGGAGTCGGAGCCAGCACCGGTGCTGGAGCCGGTGCTGCGCCGAGTTAGTAAATATTTGTATAATACAATATTATAATATACAATTATATATAATATGCAAATCGCCCATGGGTAGGCGCACTGCCTCTTCTATGTGGGCACTTTACCTCAGGGTAGGGGCAAAGTTGCCTTTTTGAAAATAAAATGAAAATCGAATTTTACTCGAAAACATATGATAGGACGAAGAAGCATACTTTTTGTGGGAAATATAAAGCTTAGGTGTATAACATAAATGGCATTGAAAAATTTAAACAATATGACACAGTAAGCAAGTCTTTTAATTCACTTTCGAAAAGTTCCTGGGCGGGCTGCCCCACCTTACCCTATCTTAATCATATTCATCACCATCAGCTTCTCAACTGCTTTCCGCCAATTTAGCATGGGGTGCGGAAACATGACTTAAAGTCGAAAAGACCCCCCTCACCCCACCCATCCTCATAACCTTAAGTGCCAGCTCGTAGGAGCCAAAAAATTCAACCTTGAGCTTCACACAATACTACAGAACCCCCATTCTGTTATCCCGTTAGTGTCAGGTTTTATCCACTGGGTCAAGCCCACAACCATACCCCCTCACAAAACCACGCCATTTACTTCTATTATGCCTCTTCTTTTCGTTTGTGCCAAATTCACATTTCTTTCCATCATACACTCTTTTACTAACAACTCACGTTTTTTTAAGTCTCCCATCAGGTTGCTTTTCAACAAATTCACCACTTTATAACAGCTTAACATATCGACTACCGTGCATAATTTCCAAATGACCAAACCACTTTAATCAACTCCCATTTATTCTCTCATTAATTCTGTCTTCCCAACACACAACTCCCTAATTTGCTTATTCCCCATTTTATCAATTCTTCTCACACCTAGCACACCCATAGAATTATCCATCTGGCCACACTGCACTTTAGATCAATACCTATTATTCCACACCATAGTTTCATTACCATACATTAACACCCGTAACAATATACTATAACGAAATGGGATTCCTGAGGGAGAGAGAGAGAGAACTTTAGCATATATATAATAATATTTTCCTGCTTAATATTTGAGTTGGTATGCCTGCTTTTTATTATACTGAGACCTTCAACTTATTACCTGGACAGACTCATCATACCTCGCCTCTATACACTCCTCTCTCCTCCTGTTAATCAATTTGGTGAACCGCTTTATATTATCTTATATATATATTATATTATTATATTATATACTAACTTAATAACTCGTTATAATATATGTATCCTAACTGTATATTCATGATCCCCGGGACCTAGTGCCACGAACAAAATAGGAGCTGTGAGGTACCTCATAAACAGTGATGAAGTATGTTGCCTGCCATTTCCAAGTCGATGAGGACTACTCACAATATGCTGATGTGTCATCAATGCCTACTCTCCGAGTATAGGCTCCGACTAACCCTACTGGTGATGTTACGCACTGAAATTCAAATCTACGTGGGCTAGTAGTTCTCGTAATCCGACGCTCGATGTTAGCTTGTCAACCGCTCGATGTGCTCCGACTGCGCCTACGTCCGACCCAATGCTTACATATCACGTCATCGACGTGCAAAGAGCGAACAAATACACAATGTCGCGGTCGTCGATCCTCCTGCTATATATATATATATATATATATATATATATATATAAAATTTGTGAAAATGATAGGGGTGCATGGAATCTATTTTTTATTATTGGGGTTGCGCCACTGAAAAAGATCGGAGAAACCACTGCCCTAGAGTTTGCAATGAAACGCATAACTTTCGTTAGCTGGGAAGCTGCATTACTCCGTGTGTTTCCCCAAGATGTTTTTTAACTTTAGTTCAAATTTAGGGGCTCTTCTTATTGCCGTTGTCGAATTAACCGCTCTCTTCAGAAATGACTGTCGCTCATTTTCATCACGGATTGTGCAAAGTTTATTTTCTGCCACAGTAAAAAATTGTACCAATGCGTATAAAAGGTAGGTAAATAATCTTCTTTATTCTTCTTTTTTTCTCTTTGTAGTTCAATTCCAATTCTAGATTTGGGGTTTTATTCCATCCATCTTTGTTTCTTTCCAACTTTTTCATCTCATCTCTCTTAACTTTTAATTAAGCTGAACATTTTCGCTCAATCTCTTAACGTCTCTAATTCTACTTTAGACGATTCATGG
>JABUQX010048610.1:15000-17500 GCA_015478945.1 Trachelipus rathkii | reverse complement strand
TATTATATATATTATATATATATAAATATATATATATATATAATAATATATATAATTATATATACTATATAATATTATTGTATATATATATTTATTATTATATATTGTAATATTATATATATAGTATATATATATATATATATAATATAATATATATATATAATATATAATATAATATATATATTATATATATATATATTATATATATTTCATATAATGAACAAACTTGTAGCTGAAATTTGACAAAAGTATATTTTGGAGTTTTTTTCTTCTACTTTTTCCTTGCTCAACTTAAAGGAACATAGCAGCAGAATAACATATTAAATAGATTAAGTTTTGGAAAGGTTTTTATTTTTTCTATAACCTTTACTATGGAGAATTTGCATTTGATCACGTTTTATTACTACATCTAATATTTAAGCCACTCACTCCTAAGAAGCTACAACTAATGATTTCTTTTATTTAATAGCTATTGTGGGAATCCTGACTTCTGTTCTACGTGACAAAATTACCAGAGTTTCCCTTTGAAATCTACTGTGTTGGTCAAGGGGTTTGTGCAATTTAAACCTGGGCTGGGGAGCCGAAACTGGAGCTTGGAGCCATGGAGTTTAACATTTTTTTGTTAGGGCGAGCTGAAGCCAATTTTTCAGTGGAGCCGGAGTCGGAGTCGGGAGTCAATTAAAATTCTTTCTGTTTCCTGTTATAAATACTTTATTTAAAACTAATTTTAACTTTAAGTTTTTTAGCTTTTAAGGCTATAACTTTTAAATACCATTTTTAAAAAATCTTTTAAATTCTTCCTTCCCTTGTCAGGATAAATTAATTTCATTCTCCTATTTATAAAAATTTTATAGGGAAAAAGGTTTTCATGAAATTAACATGGGGAGAAAATTGAACAAATCTTCTGTGTTTCAACATTACATAAGACATGAAGAATAAAATTATTTATTTTCCCCAAGTAAAAGAAGATAAAATAGTTGATATATATTGAAATATTTCGAAGCAGAACATCACAATTTAATGCGGCCTTGACCAAAGGCAGAATAATAAAGTTTTTAATCTGTCATGAGGAAGACCCAAAGTTAAATGTTCCTTAGTATACTACAAACAAAATACTTCAAGTCAGCAATCTTTTATTTAAAATTTCTTTCCTATTGAAAGTGTGACTATAATTATGACTAAAAAAAATAATTTAAGAAATAAATTTTACAAATTGGCTGATTTGCTTAGAATAAATGGGAGAATTAGCTAATAAATTAGGAGTCTAGCTGGAGAGGAGTAACAGACTTGAAGCAGAAAAGCAGAAAAATTGCGTATGAAAGTAAAATATTTTCCACTGAAAATGGATGTTCTGCAATAGACACCGACTGATCTATTTTGCTAAATGTTCAATATGTAGATGATAACAATACACCAACCATACTAATTTAGTAATACAGTAAGAGATACTGCGAACCGCAACATATATTTGATTTATATAAAAAGTTAGTTGATGTAAAGTCTGAAAGGTTTCAATTTTACAAAAAAAACAAGTTTTGCAGTTGCTACATATAATTGCCTCACAAAAATTGACGGTGTGCAATAAGGAAACTTAATGAAAAGCTTAACCTGAGGTTTGGCAATAGTGAGGGTTCTCAAAACTGAAGGACACTTTCTCATATGATTTCTAAGATTTCTCAAATCCGAAACAAAAAATAATTGAAGGTTATTTACAATTAATTTCACTTATATATAGATGATGATCGTAACCGGTACAACACATTTTTCCAGGTTTGAGGCATAGTACGATGGCTGTACCCCATTTCAGCTAGCCGATTCGTGATGGATTTGAGTAGAAAAAACCCTCCATTTGTTAATAGTAAAAAAGTTAATTGTTAATTACTGCTAGAACACCTTACAGCTGATGCTAATTAAAAACTCGTGCAAGAAAGGTGCAATCATTGGCCAAGCGGACTCGCGATAGAGCAGTGTACCTAATATCCAGGGTCTTTTGGAAAACTAACAGGGACTCTCTATTCCGAATGAACTGAATTTCAATGGACTGAAGTTCGACGACTAGAAGTAATATTTGTTACCCATACTTAGCCACCAAAAATTTACAAACAGACGGATGTAAAACTCAGTTTCCCCAAAAATCCTTTAGTTTACTGTTATCTTCAACATAAATTGCATTCATTGCCAAGGTTATTGAAGCATCAATGAATCGTAGGGACAAACACCCTTTCTAGACAATTAATATGAAATTAGCTGCAGTCATGTGTTGATTCAATGTAAAGGTTTACCCTAACAGAGGAGCAGTATGAGAAGTGGAAAACAGGATAACGTGATATAGCTTTTCGAATGAAAGAAAGAAAACCGAATTAGATAAGAGATTCAGAAGGACCAAGCAACTTCGTTGTCGCCCATTCTTTGGAGTTATTGTCTACAGTAATAAAGATGTAAATTTAGATCATGATAGGAAACTTAAAATCGAAGCCAAACGCAGCTAATTGAAAAAGAA
>JABUQX010048610.1:7500-10000 GCA_015478945.1 Trachelipus rathkii | reverse complement strand
TACGATTCAAAAATATTTAATTGAAAATCCATTTTAGAGATATAGATGAATTAGTGCATTTTTAACCTTATTAGTTAGAAAAAAGAACGTACCCACACGCCCCTTCTTTATAAAGGCAATTTGCCTTTGCATAATTTAACGAAATATTCTCAAAAAGATAAATGCAAATAAAGACCGTTACGCATACTCTTAGCTAATTCTACTCAAGAGAAGAGAATTTCACATTTAATATCTGCATGCTATTTTCTTTTCTAACATAATAATTTAAGTATTACGTTATAATTAATTTTAATTAAAGAAAGAAAATTTCGAAAAAGAATGGGGAAAAGGTAAATTCTTGCCTTCATTTTAAATACAAATATGCCATCAGAATCACTTTAAGACTCTAAACATAACTTAGCCTTTATTTTGTCGATCGTTCATCAATGTTTGATTAACTACATAAATTGGCGAGGTACCATTTAGGAATTGCAAACATTCCAAGTCATACCCATTGTGCCATTGCCATACCATGCTTTTATCGCATTTTTTCTTTTAACGTTTTGATAAGTTTAGTGGTGTGTTTGGCATGTGTGTGTGTGTGTGTGTGTGTGTGTGTTAGTGTGTGTGTGTGTGTGTGTGTGGCCATGGTATGAGATTCAAATGGAAGGTAACGCTTTAAATACTATGAGTATTTTATGCGTTACAAACAGCAGTGGTAGTAGTAGTAGTAGTAGTAGTAGTAGTAGTAGTTAGTAGTAGTAGTAGAGTAGTATAGTAGTCATGGCATAAATTATTGAAAGATTTAAAAAATGTTTTATCCCTCTGTGGGTTAAGACGCATATTCTATTGTCAGTTCACAATGAACTTCATTTCTCAGAGATTTTCTGACCACGCGCCCCTCTCACATATTTTTACTTCAAGTCCGCCCGGCGCTTGTGTATTGTATGATGTATATATGTAGTATGTGTGGTGTGTGTGTCTCTACGTGCGAGAGAGCGTGTGTCACATGAACTTGTATTTTAAACCCGTAACCTCTTTCGATTCAAAAAAAAAAAAAAAAAAAAAAAAATGAAGAAAATGGAATCTGCATAAGAAATTAAACAAATTTTATCATATCAGTCATGATAAATATCAATTTATCTTTAGTTTGATAAGCAAGCAGGAATTTTCAATTCATTTTTACTTTTAAGAAAATATTCATTACCCATGCATACCAATAAATACACACACGTAATTGCAAACCATTAGTGCAACACAACACACACACACCACACACACACACACACACACACACACACACACACACACACACAACACAACACACACACACACACACACACACCACGCACAACACACGCACACAATATATATATATTTATATATATTATATATATATATATATATATATATATATATATATATATATATATATATATATATATATATTATTTTACTCATATTATATATAAACCATTATAAAGCATTTCCCGTGAGCACTCCTGTTGACATTGCGGATGTTAGTAAGTATTATGAAAGGGATCTGCCAGGTTACTTGTTGCAAATTCTCATTTTAGAGGTGGATTTTATGACTCAATATATAATAATAATAATAATAATAATATAATAATAATAATAATAATAATCATAATAATAATAATAATAATAATATAATAATAATAATAATAATAATATAATCTTTAGTTTACAATATTAAAAAGGGAAATTACCTACGGTATTTAAATATATGAATACATTTGCAGAATTTTTTTAAATGTAGCAAATTTGCTGAATAAGAATGATGTTTCTTCAACTATTTTTTTCATAATATATATAATATTAAGTTATTAGTACGTATTGGAAGTATAATATAGGAACGGTTGCTCGAGAGAGTGAAGATTTTTTGGTTCATTCTTCATGTTTTAAGAGGGAGCAATTTTATTGGCTGTTGTGGTTTTATAAAATAAAATTTCGATTATTCAGGTGTGTTTTCAGAAGTCTAGAATAGAAATGGCAATGAATTAGTTCATGGTCAATAAAAACTAGTATAGATGGGAAGATTGCTAATGGGAGGGAGAATTGGTTTATTAAGATTATGCTAAACAAGTTCTGTATTTTAGACTCATAAAGAGGAGTATGTAAAAGAATTAAAGTCCTCTAATTTATATTTGTAAAAAATATAAAATATTGAAAGTGAAGGTTTCAGGCTAGGATATTTTGATTGTAAATTAGTTATCATTAGTTAGTGTGGTTGTAAGAGAAGCCAGGTTGGGAAATGATTCACATGTTAAATGAGACGTGTGTGAAGAATCTATAAAATGATGTACTGCCACAACTTACAAGGCACAGTTAGGCTCATTTACTATCTAAAGAAGCATTATTCCATCGGGACCTAATTAATTGAAATTTTGATAATCAAAACTTTGCAGAACCTTCTTAGAGACGATTTCCGAGGTCTCTTCATTGTTATTATTGAAAAAAAAATGTCAGAAGAATTCTACTAAACTATATCTACGTCGGA
>JABUQX010048610.1:0-2500 GCA_015478945.1 Trachelipus rathkii | reverse complement strand
TATATGGAATGTCAGAGGAATAAATGTTGAGAAGAAGAGAGATAGAGGTGATGGATGTATTTAAAAAAGGGCAAATATGATTTTCCTCGCTGTGACTGAAACAAAGATGAAAAGGAAACGGTTTGAAAATGGTGGTTGTGGTGTTGAAATGTGTATGTGCTGGTAGGAAAGGAATGAGAGGGGGAGAGAAGGAGCTGCAATTTCTTATGATGGACTTTGTGGTACAGAGCATGTAGAGTTTTGTTGTGTGTAAGTACTAGAATTTTAATGGTTAATTTAAGGTTTGAAAAGGTCAAGGTCCCTGTGTGGTTGTGACATATGGTCATCTGAGGGTAATGTCTGAAACGAGTGCAATTTTCTGCTGATTGTGAGAGCAGTTGTGGATGAGTGGTTTTGAAGTAGGAGCTTCAGATTGGATAGGTTGGATAGGGACCTAAATGGTTGGATAGACGATCAAAAAAGGGATGGTATATAACAGGTGGCTTGGGGTGTCGGGAGAAAATGAGAATTAGTAGGAAAACGTGATTGATTTCTTGTCAGGAAAAGACGGTATGTGTGGTAAGTTTATACTTTCTTTAAACACACAGAGTATTCATAATTTATACTAGAGTTGTGTTAGTAGACTGACGGTGTCGAAAGTGAAAAGTTTGATTGATTTTGTGTTGGTGAAGAAGGAGATGTTTAAGTATGTGTGTTTGTTTTTAAATCAGTGAGGGGATTAGGAATGGAAAATATCCCGGATTTATGTAAAATTAAGTTATTGGGTGACTTGGATGGAGAGGAAAGTGATAGGAAGGAAGTGTAGGTAGAATTAAGAGTGAGAAGTTTAAGGTGAACAAAGTAATAAAGATAAGTATTCTAAGAGCGCTTGCAAGTAATCAGTTGAATGTGAACAAGTTGAAACTGGAAGAAATTCTGGAAGCAAATGAAGGGATGCCGGTGTTAGTAAGGCAGGGTTGTCGGAGTCGGTTCAAAATTCCTGAACCGCGATCCGACCGACTCCGACTCCACCCTCCCCAAAATTACAGACTCCGACTCCACCCTCCCCAAAATTACCGACTCCGACTCCGACTCCGACTCCGAACTCTTCTCGACTCCGACTTCCGACTCCGACTCCGACTCCGACTCCGACTCCGCTCCGCACTCCACCCTTTTGAAAATTACCGACTGCCGACTCCGACTCCACCCCATCTGGAAAATTATATATATATATAGTATATATATATAAATATATTATAATATATATTATGTCATAGTATATATATATAAATTATATATATATATATATATATATATATATATATATAATATATATATATATATATTATATATACTTATGTTATATATTTAAGTATTTATATATAATATATAAATGAAGGTATGTTGTTACCTGCGTTAATGTATAGTAAGTTGAGACTATGGTTCTTAGAATAAGAGATATAGATCGTAAAGTAACTATGTGTTCAGCATAAGAAACAATCATAGGGCGTGTAAAGGTGTGTGAAGAATTGATTAAAATCGGAGGAATGAACGTATAGTGAGTTTGTATGGCTGCCATTGTGAAGCAAAAGGACGGTAAATGAGAGGAATAAATGATAAGTACGTGAAGATGGTTTGGTCATGAGGAAAGGATGGATGAAGTCGGTTGGTTAAGCGAATGTATAGTGGTGAGTGGGGTGTGGGAAATCGACCGGCTGGGAGACCGAGGAAAAAAGTGGATTGAGTCAGCAAGAGAATGTCTGGAGGAGAAATGTGAGTTTGGCAGGCGCGAGAAGAAAGGTGCATAAAATAGGGAGTGAATGGCGAGGTTTTTTGTGAGGGGGGAATGGTTGTGGCCCACCTTGGACCAAAATCCTGGGATGAACCCCACATTGACGAAGTAATGCATAGTGAAGGTCCCGTCGCGTTTCCCGTGAGTCTGAAGGTAGATTTTTCTGACTAGAAGACCGAGTTCTCACTTAAAGTATAAAGGTGCCGGGTAAGGCTGGGCTTTCTTTTCGACTTGTCATATTCAAAATTTTTACATACTTTTCTGTTTCCACGTTCATGCTACGTCACTCTACCCCCACTCTTGGGGAGATAAGCGTTGGATGATGATGATGCATGATGATGGCATGATGATTGAGATGAGATGATGATGATGATGATGATGATGATGAATTATATATATATATAATATATCATATAATATATAATAATATATATATATATATATATATATATATATATATATATGAATATATATACTTATATAGTATATATATATATATATATATAGTATATATAGGCTATATATATATATATATATATAATATATATATAAATATATATATATATAGTATATATATATATATATATGTATATATTATATATATATACTATAATTATTATATATATATTATATATATATATATATATATACTATCCTATATCTTATATATATATATATATATACTTATATATATTATATATATATATATATTATAATCTCTTCTTGCTC
>JABUQX010048609.1:30000-36049 GCA_015478945.1 Trachelipus rathkii | reverse complement strand
GTATATATATATAGAGCAGCATATATATATATATATATATATATATATGGTGATTCAAAATTATGGTAAATTTTGTTTTTACGATGGAAATAAAACGCATAGCATTGAAGCTTATGGTGAAAAGTTTATTATGAGTCAAAAGAACAATGTATGGCATTTACTTTTTAAAGATTATCTCATTTAAGTGTTGCCCGCGACTACGGTTTAAATGGTCCATCCTTAAGGTCCAATTGTGGACGACGCGTTAGAGAATAGCGACCGTTATGTTGTGAATAACGCGAGCAATGTTGGCTTCTAAAGCGTCGATGGAGGCTGGCTTATCCCTGAAGACCAGTGACTTAACGTAACCCCAAAGAAAATTATCCAATGGTGTGATATCGCACGATCTAGGAGGCCAATTCACAGGTCTAACGAAGCCATACTATTCTCTACAGTACACTGCGGCGGTGCCCAGCCCGTAGCTCGCGAGCAACGTGTTGCTCGCGTATCGTTTTAATGTGGCTTGCGCATTAAGATTCATCACGTTTATTAAAAATAAAATAGTTTATTTAAAATAGTTAGGCACCCTATATCTCTTCAAAACTTCTCCATTCTTCAAAATGCTTCTACAGATGAAGAACTTAAAATTTTGGAATCTTTATATATAAAAACACTTAAACCTACACTTAACATCCATAAGATTTCTTTGGCACTCCTGATTACCTGAACTATCTATCTCCTTTTCTCTCACTCTTCTTGTTTTTTTATTTGGCTATTGCACAAACCACTTGATTTTGAACTTTTTATACTTCACACAATATTTTTTGTTTGATATTTTTATATTTATCAATTAATATTTTAATTTAGTTCATCAACTCGTATATTGTTAACCTTTTTATTTATTTAATAAACGGTACTGAAGTGAAGATGTATTGTAATAATACAAAACGTTTACTATAGATTGAATTTTATTTTCTTTTAGTTTTTTATTGAAGATACGTACCCTAGGAACTCTTCAATTACTTATATATATATATATATATATATATATATTATAAAATAATATATATATATATATATATATATATATATATATATATATATATATATATATATATATATATATATATATATATATATATATATATATATATATATATATATATATAGTGAATCCTATCCCCTAGGAAGTTAACTGATATATATCGAACGAACCATGTAATTGATTTTTTTCGATTATTTCAAGGCAATAGTGCATTAGGGTTGCCAAAAGTTTTTTTTTTTTTAACGAAAGAATACCCGATTAAACGCAAAGATGCAAAGAGTCGGGTCTCTCGGCCTCAGCGGGGACGACAGGTGTCCCTCCGTCGGCTCGGAGTCCCTTAAAAAGAATAAAAGAAATTATAAAAATTAATATATAAAAATTAACATGATAAAAAAAAGTGGAAACTCTCGGGATCTTTCTATTGGAGTTTTAGCTAACATGTGACACTGCAGGGCTGCACGAGCAGAGTTCTGCGATCTTCGATATCACGCCACTTTCATGTAACTTCCCTTTATAGGGATGTTACTATATTATATATAAATATATATATATATAGGCCTATATATATATATATATATATATATATATATATATATATATATATATATATATATATATATATATATATATATATATATATATATATATATATATATATATATATATATATATATATATATATATCAGCAGTATATATTTTTATTGTTTTTGTTTTTGTTGTTATTTGTGCTTATGCTCGGTAAGAAATGCTTACACAGTTTCAGCACGAATTTCCTGCATAAAACGAACACGATTTCTTACGTGGTTTACTTTTTTTTTACAAACAATGGGAATCAGCTGCTGAGAGGGAGCCACTCGATTTGGGATAAACAGAAAAAAAAATAATAAGAAATAGTTTATATTACAAATAATTGATAAACTATTGTGATGGAGTTTATCGATTTGGAAGAAATTAGATTTAAAGCTGATTTTATTGAATGAAATATTCATTAATTCAAACGGGCCTACCACGCCGCCATTTTTTTTTTTGTAAGAACGTTCTAAATTCAGCAAGCACAGGAAATAGCAACCTTATAGAATTAGGAAAATTTCTTACGTTTGGTAAGCATTTCTTACGATTTTGCGCTGTTTGACAAAAACGAACGCAAACTTGAGTATTTCTCTGTAGTGGCACAAATGCAGAAACGTAAACGCCTATATTAAGACCGTTTTCGTTTTTGTCATTTGTGCTTACGCTCGATAAGAAACGCTTACCATGTTTAAGCACGAATTTTGTGCATAAACGCGCGATTTCATATAAAAGTTACTTTTATTTACAAACAATTGGATCAGCTGTTGTGATGGACCACGTGGTTTTGGAATAAACAAAAATAAAAAAAATAACAAAGGGTTTATATTACAAATAATTGATCAACTATTGTGATGAAGTTTATCGATTTGGAAGAAATTAGATTTAAAGCTAATTTCATTGAATGAGACATTCATCAAATCAAAAGAACCTACCACGCCACCATCCTGTTTGTTTACATTTTTCGTAAGAACGTGCTTAAATTCGGGAAGCACGGGAAATAGCAACCTTATAGAATTAAGAAATTCATCAAATCAAAAGGAGCATTTTTCACGATTTTGTGCTAAGTTTGACAAAAACGAACGCAAACTCGAGCATTTCTTACGTTTCGTAAGCAGAAATGCAAAAAAGTCGTCGAGTCATTGAAGAAAATTTTTAAAATCCTGTTTTGATAGAATGCTGAATACCTTCTATCAAATCCTTCTTTTCGCGAATGGTGTTGATGAGCTCAAAACCTTTTAACTACCAACACCACCCTGCACCAATGCGGGACATGGTGATATATATATATATATATATATATATATATATATATATATATATATATATATATATATATATATATATATATATATATTAGTGATGGACATGACATCCGCATCCGCATCCTCACTTAACGGCACATCCGCATCCGCATCCGCATCCTCTTTTGAAAAATGAGGATGTTGAGGATGTTTTCTACATTTGATTAAATGCATATAAAATAAATATTATTTGGCATCTTTATCATGGGAGTTTATGGAAATAATTGTAATTTTGAATTTCGATTTCTGTATATATATATAAAATATAATATAAATATTATATATATATATATATATATATATATATATATATATATATATATATATATATATATATATATATATATTATATTATATTAGTTATATAGTTATATATATTATGATTTGTATATATATATTAAAAATTTTGTATATATTATATTAGTTGATATATAAATATATATATATATATATATGCAATTTTTTATATTTATATATATATTATTGTATTTTTTTATTTATGTTATTTTTATATATATATATATATATATATATATATATATATATATATATATATATATATATATATTATTATATTTATATATATATATATATATATATATATATATATATATATATATATATATATATATATATATATATATATATATATATATATATATATATATATAATCTGGATGTGGTGGAAGAAAGAAATAAAGCGGAGAGAGTGAAGAGGAAGGCAAAGGAGGAGGTGTCTGAGAAGCTAGCAAAGGAACTGATGGATGATATGAAGGAAAGCAAGAAGAAGATTTTTAGATTGGTAAGAACGTATAGAGGAGCGAAGAGTAGAGTATGTAATATCAAAGACAAAAATGGAGAAACATTGGTAAGCCCGGAGGAAAAAAACAAAAGGTGGATAGAGTACTTTGATGAGTTGTTGAATGTGGAAGTGCAGTCGGAAGAGGAAGGGGAGAGAGAGGAGGAGGAGGAGAGAAACGTGGAGGGAGAAGAGGAGGAGGTAATAACGGAGGAGGAATTTGAGGAGGCGTTAAGGAAAATGAAGAGCGGAAAAACTCCTGGTGAGGATGGGATAAATATTGAGTTGCTGTAGGAGGGAGGAGAGGGGCTGATAGCCTTGATGCTGAGATTTGAACAGGTGTTGGGTGGAGAGTAGAGTGTCGGAAGGTTGGGGAAGGTCAATAATAGTTCCCATTTATAAAGGTAAGGGCCGCAGGAAATTGTAAAAATTATAGAGGAATCTCACTAATGGATCACATAGCGAAGTTATATGAAAGAATATTAGAAAGAAAATTAAGATCAAAAATAGAGCCAAGATTGGGTGAAGAGCAGTATGGGTACAGAGGTCGTAGAAGTACTACAGATTTAATGTTTGCATTAAGAATGATACAGGAAAAGACATGGAAATACAATAAGAAGGCATATATCGCCTTCATTGACTTGAAGAAAGCATTTGATTCTGTACCCAGAGAGAAGCTGTGGAGAGTTCTGGAGAGAGATTATGAAGTTGGAGGCAGACTGATAAAGGCAGTAAGAAGTACATACGTGAATAGCATAAGGTAAGAACAGGATATAAAAACGAGGAATGGTTTGATGTAAAAACTGAGTAAGGCAAGGTAGTGTGTGCTTTCGCCGATACTGTTTATATCGTATTTGGACACAGTCATAAGAGGTGTAAAAGAGAGTTTAGAAGAGATTGACGGAGACATCATGGTATATGCAGATGATTTGGTGTGTTGGAGTGGATATGGTGAGAGGTTGAAGCAAATGGTGTTGTTTTTTGCAAAAAAGTTGAGAAACAGGATTGAATATGAATGTGGAGAAAACAGAAATAATGGTAGTAAGCAGGAAGGAGGAGGAGGAGTTGATAGTGGAGGTAGACGGTAGAGAGATTAAAAATGTGGATAGATATAAATATCTAGGAAGCACTTGGAAGAGAAGGGGGTGTGCAAAGGAAATTACGAGTAGGATTGAGCAGTATGGCAGGACTGTAAGAGCAGTATACCCTATCTTGAAAGATAAATATATGAACAAAGAGGTGAAGAGAGCAATATACGAGGGAGTGTTGACGCCGATACTGTTGTATGGGGGCAGAGACATGGAGCATGACAGGGAGAGAGGAGAGAAGTTAGACAGCGGAGATGAATGTGTTGAGGACAGTGATTGGAAAGACAAGAAGAGACAGAGAGAAACGAGACAGTGAGGGGAGAGCGTGGGTGTGAAACCAATGATGAATAAAGTGGGACACAGCCAGACTGAGATGGTGGGGACACCTGGAGAGGATGCAGGGAGAGAGAGTTGCCAGCAGGAGGTGGAGGTGGAGACCGGAGGGAGTGAGACCGAGGGGAAGGCCGCGGAAGAGGTGGAGAGACACAGTAGAGGATTCATTGAGGAGACACCAGATGCCTGCAATGGATGAGCTGATGGTGGATGGGATCGTGATGGATAGAACAAGATGGAAGCGGAGGTTGGCCCCACTGACAGGCTCGTAAGCCTGACTGGGAGAGGATGTAAGATATATATATATATATATATATATATATATATATATATATATATATACATATATACATAAAAAAAAATTTTAGTTATATATATATATATATATATATATATATATATATATATATATATATATATATATATATATATATATATATATATATATATATAATTTTTAATACAAACTTCAAAGAGTAAACATCCGCATCCGCATCCGCATCCGCATCCTCATCTACTTTAAGATCCGCATCCGCATCCGCATCCGCATCCTCATCATCTTTAAGATCCGCATCCGCATCCGCATCCGCAAACAGTCAAATTTTGACATCCGGTCTATCCAGCGTTACTATATATATATATATGGGTAGTATATATATATGGTTATATATATATATATATATATAGTATATTAAAGAAGATATATATATATATATATATTATTATTATTATTATTATTAAGATCATAGTTATGTTACATATATATATATATATATATATTTTTCCTTCGATCTTATTATCAAATTTTATACACACAGTTCGTTTCGCGCGACAAATACTCTAGAAAAATTTTCTCATATAAATTTGCATAAACAAAAACCCACTTCAGAGTACGATTTAGGAAAAGAGTAACTTATTTAACAAACTAAAATA
>JABUQX010048609.1:7500-25000 GCA_015478945.1 Trachelipus rathkii | reverse complement strand
ACGAGTGTAAAGACATTAGAGACCGTCAAAGGAATAGGAAAAAAGTTGCGGAAGGTATTTTAGAGAGGGAGATATAAAAAGAAGGTGAGTTTATCAAAGAGATGAACTCATCGAAGGGGATAACCCAACTAAGAAATTCCGACCACATCAAGAAAGGCAAGAAAAATTGAAATTGGCAAGTGAAAATGAGACTCTGAAACAGATGACTGAAGAGGTGTCCAGCATCGTGTAATTTACTTTTGCGAGAGTTGAAGTCATCGAAAAAACTTGTATTGTAGAGTTAGAAGTAAAGCTAAGAAGATCGTTGATGAAAAGTAGCAATAAGATAGATGAATAAAAACAGAACCCTGAAGGATAACACATACATGAAATTAAATAAGAAAAGATAAACGAAAGAGGTTCGCTCCATTCAAACAAGAGCTGAAATCGAAAACGATCTGAGAAAAGAAAACTAGACAAGAGTAAGCAATGCAAGTGGTAAACCCACAGAAAGTAAGTTTAGAAGAGATCAGTGATGCATTCCATACCCGTTCAAAAAATTAGCTTTGTATTTGATTCAAGCGACTAACCACACAAGGACGTACAGCCATTGATCCTTAAGGGCAGAAAGTCCAGAGGCAGCTACCCGATCTATCGTAATAGGAATACACACCTGGTTAAATCTCGAAAAGCGAAAAGCCAATCCTGACAGAATATAGAAAGAAGGGAATGAGATTTCTATTATGATACGAAAAAAAGGAGAGTTAAAGGAGAGATTTCAAAGAAATTTTTAGATAGAAATGTGGAAGCTGTGGAAAATATACAGAAGCATTGTGAAACGATCTATATCTTTTCTTGGAGACCAGTTGGATATAAGCTCGCCCTAAACATTGAGGAAAAGTATTAAGTATTTACACATTAAGAGTAGAATTGAACGAGAATAGGTGCCAGCTCAGAAGTGTACTCCTCAAAACATTGGAGGAAAGCTATCCGAGTCACTAGCGATTCGGTAATACGTTCCAGAGATGGAATTTAGTATAGAAAAAAGAAAAGACCAAAGAGTTAGCCTTTTCAGGAAGGAGTGTTAGCAAAACGGAACCGTCAGAAACGGATTAGAAGGGGAAAGAACAGTATTTTACAGAAATTATTTGAGATGTTTTGCAAGAGCCATAAATTTTTAATCAGTAATAAGAATAGAATCAAGAAGGCGCCAGCACAGCTTCCTTTTAGATGTAAGAACGCATATAACAGCTCAAATAAATAATCCCTGCACGATTCCGGGCAGAGCCGAAAAATCTAGTTAGAAAAGTAATAGAGAACAGAGTTCTTCCAAGCCCTATACGCACTGTCACATGCTCCTGGCATGGCACGAGAACAAGAGCATCGAACATGGAATTATCCCGGGAGAACAATGAAATTATAGATGAAGATGAATGAGAAACTGATTCAATCCCAATTCCGATGAAAAATCACAAGTCCCTACTCTTAATTTCAGCAGAAGAAAGACCCAGAAACTGCGGTTCTCCGGAAAAACAAAACATAATTTCAAATAAAATTACAAACAAAAGAAAATATAAGTTTATGACAAAAGAGCGAAAACAGCGTAAAAGTTAATTAACAAAACCTATTAAACAACCCAGGCCTAGAAAGTCTCGGCTTAGAGAAAAAAAGCAGGGCGGAGATGGCTTGAAATGAAGTGTATATTTAGTAGAGAGGTCCCCAAACTTTTTTTTTCGGATATCAATTGGGTAATAGAAACCCCTGAACTTACCTGATATTAGAAATATTTTTGCAAAAAACTTGTAAAAACACACCCACATGTGGAGTTTATATTACATTTAATTAATTAAATTTGAAATTTTAAAACTTAAAAATTAAAATTTAGTATCTGTTACATAAAATAACTAAGAGAAAAATAAATGGTTTTAGTGGAGAGGGATGAACTTGATGCTTTAATAATAAATTTTCAACATTTTGTATCAATTTAGTTAGGTTTAATCTCAAATCCCCTCGGTTAGATGATGTCCAGTTTTTTTTTTTTTTTTTTTTTTTTTTTTTTTTTTTTTTTTTTTTTTTTGTTAGGGGTATGTCACTCGCGCTGAAATCCCCTTTCACTAGGTATATGGATGGAAAAGCAATTAAAACTTTCTCTTCTCACGATACTCCATAATACGGGATAAGTAACAGATAATGTCTTTTGAAGCCAGAATTGCTGATATTCATTCTAAACTGCTACCCTAAAGTTCTATCGTTAGTGCTTATCCGATCAATGTTACCCTTGTAATAATGACATCCGTGTCTTCAATTCATTCATATGGATGATTTATCCCACTGTCAGTATTACAAAGTGAAAAAACATTCCTCAAACCCAGTTTCCAAATCTGAATTGAGGGCATTTAAAAAAAGTTGAGCGTATGTTTATACGTCGTCTTCCTGATAGTTTGTCTGTGACAAATTGGGGAACTGGGAAAATTCTTGCCTTCCAATAGTTGTTGCTTCATTAGGCTTAATTCTGGAGCAAGAAACGCTGAAAATGATGGACTTTTGTTTTAACAAATTTAGGACGAATGTCACCTGTAACTGCAAGTGTAACCTCATTAAATTTAGTAACAATAAATAGGTTTGAAAATTAGACCAATCGTCTGAAGTTCCCACTTGATATAAATTTTCTATTAAAAAATTAGAACTTTAGCATCCAGAAACTCTAAAATAGTCTCAAAAAAGTGCAAAAAATCTTGTCAAAAATAAGCCTTTTGACAGCCAGCGTACTTCCCAGCATACTTCAGTGTGAAGGAGTAATTGATGTAAAGTCTCGTCAACTTTTCTTCAACCAGCAACTTCGCAAATAAAACCTCGTATTTAAATGCCTTGTATTCTACATCTGTGTTTAGAGATATATAATTACTCCAAAAAGAAGAGATTCATGCAAATCTGAAGCCACCCAAATAGATGCAATGACTGTTATCGATGGATGACGCAGTGTATTTGCTAAAACATCCCGGGTACCATTTGTTTTAAATAGGCTTTATAAAATCCACAATACACGCCCAAAAACATGGCAGGTTGCTCCATCTGTAAGTTACTAGAATATATATGCATAAGTGGAATAGTTTTTTCTATGACAGTTAAATCACTTCAAAAAACATCAAATATTTGCATTCGCACCTTTAGTGTCGGTTGTTCAAATTTTTCCAGAAAGAAAATTCTCGTAAGATTTCATAGTTGTAAATGAAACGAAAAAATAAGTATACAATTATAAGTTGCTAAGTTACTTCGTGAGGTTGACTCGTCCAGCTGTTATAAGAGAAATGGAGTCGTTTGCAAATACAATTACACAAGGAAGCTTCTCAATATTCATAACTCATATTCATCAAATACGTCTTTCAACATGAGGTGAGAATTGGAATAACATAAAATCAACAAGTATGATTACAATTTTGAAGGCAAGATATAATAGTAGTAAAATAAGTTTTTTAAAACTCTTCAATAAGGCATAGCAAAAATTAACTCTTTCTCCGATAAGTATGTGGTTCCGATATATTATAATTGAATTATTATTATTCTTTGTAAATTGGTAAAATAGTTAAATTCTAAGTCATTTAAAGATTTGTTTGACAAGGAGAGTTATTATTCTTTGTAAAGTGGTTGAATTTTATCTTTAATGTGTTTGACAAATATAATTATTGTTACTTGCAAATTTCAAAATTTGATTATTTGCTATCTCAGGAAGTGACCTACATTCCTGTCTACACCCCGAACTGATAAAGATGATTAATAAAAACTTTTAAGATAAAAGGTACACCATCAGAAGAATTGCACTGTCTTCGCCGAAAAGAAATTTCTAAACTGCGAGCGTATGGAAATGTGACATGATGATCTAGCGTTATATCATTATGTACACAGTCTGTATTTACAAGTTTCAAAGTGTGTAATAGATTGCGACCACAAAGCAGAATGCTGCAACTTAACAACAATTTTAATGATAATATATTATAATTTAATGTATTAATTAATATATAATGCTTAAATTAGATCCACTATCGTTTGACCCCCATTTACATATCATGGACCCCCAAATATTTTATTGAAGACTTTCATTAGTTACCCTTTGCAGAGTCGTTTGTAGACTACCAACTGGGGGTCTATATCGTACCACTTATGGGAATCAATGCCTGTCTAAGAGCTACAAGATTAGTGGTCAGAATTACCGAATAGGAGGGAAAAATGGTGATATTTGGTAGCAGAGAAGGAAGAAAGATGGTGGAAGCAGATAAATTACAAAGAGTGAGTTTAAGGAAATTGGTTAGGAACGATCTAGCGACAATGTGAATATGGATAGGTATCTTATTAATCAACATTGATTCCAGATCGTATGAGAGATAACTGAATGTTATTGGCCTCCTTCCAACCTGAATTTCAGTATTAGAAGAGGGATGACCCAACCCACATTCAAGTGTGGTGTACGTTAGAAGTCCAACCTAAGATAGAGGATTTTAAAGCAGTTGGTGAGAGTTAAAGAAGTAGAACAGTCTCGTGAGAAGTGAGATAATAAGGATATCTAAAAAAAGAATCAGGAAAATCTGATTTCTAATTGGCAGAGTAAGCAGTAGCAGAAACACAAGATATTATGGTAGGTAGTAGAGGACACAGATTTTAAGACCAAAAGAACATCGAGAAATTAGGAGATTCAAGATTTTCGAGGCCGGTTACAGGAGTATTTATATTAATGTAGGCACAGACTCCGCCATTTAGTCTAAATTTATTAAATAAGATTATATTAAGTAGATTGTTTAAAGTTGTTAAGAGAAGGAGTCCTTGGCCAGCTGTGTCTTGGAAAGAAGTAAAATATATATTAGGATGAAAGGTAGAAAAGATGGTTGAAACAAACCAACCACCACCTTCAACAGATTCAAATGATCTCGATGCGAACAAGGCGCACGGCATTAGCACACACTCACACACAACAAATAGAAGGATCCCGCCCCTACGCCCATCCCCACCCCTTACCCCGAACACGCCTAAAAGAAGTTTGAGGTTGGCATAATAATTAGGTCCACGTCCCACACCTGGTATGTCACCGATTACTGGAAATTGAAGCAGTAATTTATACTCCATTATATTTTTGGTTGCCTTTTAAAACTCTAATAGGCTATTAATTTACGTTTTCAACTATGCCACAGCTCACAGGAAACCAGCCCATAAAGGAGGAAGGCACTGTAAAATAATCAAAAACCATGACCCAAAAAGATGATAACCCTTTTCTAACTTCATTTACTGCTAGATTTTTGAAGGTGAGTACAGACCCAAGCTCTAAAGTGAGAGTGATTAAATTAGGCAGGAATCAAAAACTATGGAAGAGAATTCCACAGAACAGCAGGTGGGCTGGAAACAGAACCAATAACTAAGGGTAAGTCAATCTGGAGAATTGAAAAACCCAAAGTAAGCGAAAATTTTCTAAAACATCTCTTCGTTCTTTGATTCAACTTCACTCCGCCAAACAACCATGAATAGTAAACCTACAGACACCTCGAGCCCACCCCCTACCCATCACCCATATATAATGGAAAAGTAGTGTATCCATACATGAGCCCGATGAAACCCTTGTATAGTTGGTATAACAGAAAAGAGGGAAAAAACCTCGCAATCTAAACAGAAACCCGAACTTCTTTTAGCCACTCTTGCAAACGTTGTTTATGATATCATTACTTCTTTTTTGTTCTATTGTAAGGCCAAAGATGGTTTATATTGTTAACAGGAGAAACGAAATAGTGGTTAAGTATTTTAAAAGAGAGAGATTTTAGCGTAGCGGATAATTAACGTTCCAGGCAATGCAAAGCCATTTCAATCAGCTCAATCTAACAGTTTCCAGAAGATAAGCTTCGGAACCTTAGACAACACCCTACGAAGAGCCATAGGCAACCCTAGGATGAGCGCCTCTCGCGGCAGAGAAAAAACTCAACATAATTAACTCCGTTGTAAGGCTGTTCTCAGAGTTACCAATTGGAAAGATGATGGGTATTTATAAGCATAGAATGAATTAGTGGTAAAGCAATAGGTCAAACTTGAATTGGTTGACAATGAGGAATAAGTTGGTTCCATAAACCCCTTAGCCCGTTGCCTCTAGCCTTCTTCGAAAATAGCCTCCGAACGCATCTCCGGCCCCCCTCCCTTCTCCGAATCAGAGCTACCAGAGAAATAGAGCACTCAATCAACACATTAATTGAATAAATGACTATTTCTATGACTTTCCAAATGTCCTTAATCTAGCCCCACACAACTTATCAGATATCTGTGGCTAAAACTTTTGATACATAAAAACCTCTGACACATCTCGCCAACAATAGTGAAATCGAGCTTTGGTCCCGCCCCCCACAACCCATGCCCTCAACATCAACTAACTAAACCGAAAACTACACTATAACACATACAACACCCCACTAATACCTATAACTAACCACTCACACTACTACTAGAACGCTAATCCCACACCAAGACTACACCCACTAGCCTATCTCTAATTACAATACTAAACAATAAAAACCCTATACGATAATATAAGACAATAAACCTCAACCACCCCAAATAATAATACTCACTACACTAAGTACTAAAAACAAATAAAGAAACCAGTCAAATATCACTATAACTAATAATAAAATAAAATAAAATAAAAAAAAAAAAAAAAAAATACCAAATGTATTTATTATAAATATAAAAAAAAATAAAAATATTAAAAATTATATATATAAAAGTGTAATAAAGGTATTTCCATTTAGAACTTCCTAGACCATTTACACATCTTTCCAAAAACGTATTTAAAGCATAAAAATAAAAAAATAGCTCAATTTCTCTTCAGGAAACGCCACCATAATACAGAGATACCAATTTACATAAGAATATTGTCCCAAACTGTAAGAGAACCCGAATACTTCAGTTGGTTAGAATCCTTTAACGAAAATGATATTTGCCATCTCAACCGACCTATAATGAAAAGCTAAATTTATTAAACAGTCTTTTAAAATATAGAAGCTGAGATTTTGTTTAAATACATAGAACTAATTTACATAATATTAATAATATGTAATTATTTAAAAATAATTATCTATATGATTATTTATATTGAAAAAAAAAAAACTTTCAAATTAATTTAATACATAATTAGTTAAATTTATATTAAATATTTTTGTTTAAAATTTTATCATATTATTGAGAGACCTGAAAATGCGGAAGGACGATATTCTTACCACCGAAACTAGATCAGGCTAATAAATTATTAAAATGAGTTTACGAGTTCTGTAATACCTCGCTATTTTATATATATAAAATAAAACAAATCAAAAAAAAATAAATTAAAATACATAATATATATTATAATAAAAAATATAAATATATATAATAATAATAACAACAGAATAATAATAATAAGATATATATATATATATAAATTATATAATAATTATATATATATATAATATATTATATATATAATATATATATATATTATATAGTATAATAATAAATATGTTATAATATATTATATATATATATAATATATAATAATATATATTATATAAATATATATATATACATATATTATAATATAATAAAAATAATATAATATATATATAGATATAAGAATAATAAAAAATATATATATTCACCTCCATAACACTCTACTTGCTGTGCCTTTAAAAAATAAGTGTGAAAAAACAAGGATAAAAAAAGCAAGATCTTAAGCATATTATATTTATAATAGATGAAAAAAATATAATAAAAAAAAAAGAAGATAAAAATAAAAAAAAAAAACAAAAAAGCGAATAAAATAAAAATAAAACTCAATTACACTCAAACCAAAAAATAATATTAACGAACACGTAACTAAATTACTCAGTCAAATCAATACACCCATAGCAAAATAATAATTAGCCCAAAAAAAAATTAAGAAAATAAAAAATATATAAATAAAAAAACACAACACACACCACCCACCACAACATAGACATAAAAACATAAAATATGAAAAAAAATAAAAATAATGATATAATATATATTATATATATATATATAAAAAAATAATTAAATACAATTACATAGAAAAAGAAAAAACGAATATTAATTAAAGCATGGGCCCATGGGCCCGGGCCAGGGCAGGCAAATATTTGATTAAGGGCGGCAAAAATTATTGCATTAGACATAGAACTGAACAGGCCTACGTTGCTCTGAGACCTGAATACAATATTAATAAGCTGCAATCACGATTACTGAATAATTATATATCAAAAGAATATAAAAAGTTTATAAATAATAGAATTAATTCAAGACAGCACCCACCGTAAAAACCCTCAAACACTAAATAGAAGAACAAATAAATCTCATATATTAGATATATCTTCAGACGAAAGTGTAGCTGAAACTTAAAGCTACGTCCCAATTTGAATATTAAAAACACCATAGAGACACTCAAAAACTCACGTTTAAAAAAAAGGGGCAAAAAAAACCCACCGTAAAAATAGACAGAAAAGACGAAAAGACGAGCAACAAGCACACACCATGAGAGAAAGCATATTATCCTAAAAAATACCAGAAACATAGACTACCAAAATCTTTACCACAAAAGAACAAATGAATCTGACGTGAAAAGAAAAATTAGCGGATGAACTGAGAAAGTAATTTTCAAAAGTCAATATAGTGATAACTTGATAACACGGTAATCGTAAACATATGCATCGACTCTTTTACGTACTGTCAATGGAGAAATAAGAAGTGAACCAAGGTAGACGAATAGCAACAAAGACCAAAGAAATTATTATAGAAAAAAAAATATATCCAAAGCGGAATGAGATAACTTTGTTGAAAAGAGTTAGAGTGAAAGCACACAGACTAAGACTCACATTTATGCACAAAAAAAAAATGGGAATTACAATCAAATTCAGACAATAAGAATTTAATTTACCATTCTAAGAAAAAACATTACTATCACTAAATTAAAAATAAGAAAAATTGACCCACAACCTTAACAAATTCCTTATCCTGACACGAAACATTCGTCGAATGGAAGATGTTAGTGAAACGTAGACTAATTAGTTGATACATCTAACAGTCAAGGATATGCGTTCTTATTGTAGAGCCCGTAGTAAAAACTTTTAAGAAGAAGGTGAGATTTGATATCTCAAGAAAAGTTAAATGATAACAGAAGGAAATAAACGTTGGAAGATGCCAAATACAAGATTGAAGAATGTACAATGAAATTCCGTTCGCCATCGTGATTGTATGATTATGCTGAAGAGAGTAAAACAAGTAATTCATTATGAAAGAGTTGACAAGTAGCTTGTATCTGAAATAGAAGAAAGTAAAATATGGAGAAAAATTGTACTATACAAAGAGTCATTAGTCATACAATTTTTTAAGAAAACTTTCCTATACAACGAGGAAAAGAGTTATCAATGCTAGTTAACATTCTAAGCTGACGAAATTTAGGACATAAAAATAGAGAAATTTTATGAATATTCATCACACGATACTTAGCAACAAGAAAATTTTTTGCACGTCTTTTTAAGGTTTTTAGACTTATTGAGTCATCTTCAGAAACTTTCAAATGGTCAAGAAATCTCGTGTAATGAAGCAACACTATATGTACAGTTTGGAAATTATCATTTTCAAAATCATCCTTTGCATCTTTAAATGGCGTTAGAAATTCTACTAATTCTTCAAGATCGTGTTTTGAAATGTTCTCTAATTGTTTCAAACGTTTTATTTTTTTCAACAGATCTTTTCTACAACTATATTGATCTACAATTGTCTTTAAATATTTATAGTATTAATAATTGTATATTTATTTATCTGCTTCCCGTGTCTGACATTCTTTTAACTATATATGATTTATTCAACATGTTTTATTCATTATTTCCCGTGTCTTAAATTTCTTTACTTATTCTTCTTTTTTCGTGGCAATAAGTATATATTTATTATAATATTAATATTATTATATTTATATAACTCGCATCAATACTCAGGGGGTGGTGCACATTGGCTGGCCGTTCTAACTCTCCAGGTTCGGTGCGCCGTCTTTCTCTTTTCTTAATTCTTAGAAAGAATAATAACAATATACTTATCGCGTATCCATATAAATATAATTAGAGTTTTTTTCACTTTTTTCATTAAATGTATTTGCTTTGGATATTTTCACTTAAAACAACATGAAAACGGACTAACTCTAGCCTCAAGAATACAAATCTCGAACATGAAATAAAAAATCATATGCGATCTGGCTCGTTCCTCCGCCCACTTTTGTTTCTTTTTATACACTCTCGAATTCAAAAAAAAATATCTTTATTTTTGGTTTTCTATATTTAATCATTTTATGGCTAAAGGTGCTAGGACTATTTTATCTCAAGAAAACGAGAACATTTATTTTCTCTACTCATTTCTCTATTTATTCGCCTAGTTTTTTCAAGTCAAAATGGATCACAAATGTGTTTTAATTTATAATCCTTTTTCTCCTTCTCTTTGTCTTCTTTCTAATGGTAGGGATAGTACACCAAAATTTTAATTTACGTGAAATTCTCCATCTTATAGAGAAAATGAAATGTTTTCTCCTAATATCTCAATTCTCTGCATTCTCTCGACAATCGGCCTATTTTCTGTATATACAATCCTCTACAAAAGATTTAATACACATTATCGTTTTTTTTATTATAAGTTTGTTCGACTATTGACATATGTTGTCTTCTTCAACATGTCAAAATGGCTTGTTAATTAGTAAAAACGATTTTAAATGAAAAGCCTTGAAATGTTAATATTATCTTTTCATCAAATTCATATTTTCTAAATAATCTTTCATTTTTTTTAGCTTTTAAACCCTTCTCTTCCAATAATTATAGATTATCATAGTCTTTCAAAGTAAATTTAAACTTTAAAATTGCGAATGAATTCTGCTATCATTTTGTTAGGAATTTTTTTGTTTTAACTTCTACTAAAAAAAAAAAAAATAAAGAAAATAAAAAAACCTTTTTATGGAAGGAACATATATTATGTAAAACGTTTAATATTTTATTATTGATTTTCTTAAGTTTGTAAATTATGATTTCTTTTAGACTTATAATAAGTAACACCTTAAAGCAGTTAACTTTAGACAATGTGCCTGGGAAAACTACAAATGATTATATTATTTATTCTATTATTATTGTTAATTTTATTTATATTGAAAACAATATAATCACTATGAAACTATGATTATAAAATAAATAATATATATTATTAAATGTTATTATAATAGAATAAATACATTCTTTCACAGCTTAGGGCAAATTCAGTTATGTAGATTATTTTAATACGCTTCATTTTGTATAGGGGATTTGAACAAGAACAAATCATATTATCAGACACTTTAAAGGTAATTTTTCCTTTAGCTGTCCTTTAGATTTTACAAGGTAATCCGTCTGTTATTTAAGTATTGTTAGTTTAAACATTTTTGGAATTGTGATTATTTTGTTCCATGACTTTAAAGTTAATTAATCGAAATCGAAGTTATTAAGTGAGTAGATATAATAATTCACAAATAATTAGGAACAGATAAAAGAATATATACAGGATATACATAACAATTTATAAGTGTAAAACAATGACAACAAGCTACAGAAAAGATTGTTGATATATATTATAAAGAAAATAGTCAAAACTTCAACAGGGAATTATAGGGTTTTCTCAGAGAGACATGAATCATAAAAATGAAAAATATTTTACTAAATTGTGTCAGATAGATGGTAAACAAATATGAACGAGTTTTGCAGTGAAAATAGCTATAAACTCTGATTCAGAGTACATTGAGACCATACACTCAATAATTCGGGTGGAGGTTGATATTCAAAAGCCTTATAAAGAATTATATTCTGAGTTGTCAGTTGCGGAACGCTTTGGAATTATTCGAAATGTTTTATTATCTTTTACCTAAGGGCGCTAATTTTCTGACTAAAAATTTTCGAGAATAAAATGTAAATAGTTTGTTATTTAATCATTTTTTTTTTTATATATATTATTTTATTTTTTGTTATGTTTTTTTTAGTTTTTTTTTTATTTGGTTTGTTATTATATTTATTTTCAAGTTTTATCAGTGTATAGTTTAATACCTTATAAGTATAAAAGTAAATAAATAGATTTCTGTTATTATGCTAAGTATTTTTTAATATAATATATATTAATAATATAATATATATATATAATATAATATATACTTATAATATAATTATATTATATATATATATAGATAAATTTATATATAAATATTATATTAATAATATTAAATTATTATTCTATATAATATTTATTTTAAACAAATTAATAATAATTATATAATATATTATAATATATATAATTATTATTTATATAATTATTAAATATTAATATATTGTAACTAAAGTTATCACTCTTATTTACACTGTAAAATATCTGAAGATTCTCTTTCCTTCCTTAACAGATATAAATAATTAATTATATAATAATTATAAATTAAATATAAATTATTAAATTAATTATATATATAAATATAATAATATATATATAAATATAATTTATATATATAATTATATATATATATATAATTTTGATAATATATTTATAATAATATATTTAAGCAGGAGAGATTGATCGATTGAAAGTCAAAATAACATAATATGTATATAGCAATTTGGAGGCTGGTCAGATGTCTGTTGCTTAAATCTATTTTTACTTGCAGAGATTTTTAAAAAGATGACGGTGAGTCACAAAATTTTACATATTAATGAGAGGGCTATTCTCAAAACTATTAATCGTTTGTCTTTTTTTATTTATTTGTTCGTTTATTTTGTCCCTTTTTTTATAATGTGTCCTAATATAATTTTTATCTGTCATTATTCTAAAATTTGGGTGATTAATATTTGAGGAGATTCTAGTCCAATAGGAAAAAAATAAAAATGTGCAGTTGCTAAAAAATAGATAAATTTAATAATTAGAATGTGAAATAGTGAATATAAACTTACGTTGAAAAAAAAGCAGAGAAGCAAAACAATTGGGGACAATTGAATATATAAAAGTGAAAATTTATAATTGTAATGAAAAATAAAGGAGGTGAAGTATAGTTTTATGAAAAAGAGTTAACCGTGTGATGAACTGCAACAGTATGTGACTTATATTCTTTGATTTTAAAGAAAGTGAAGTAAGAGTTCAAAAGGTTTTGTAAAACAGAGAAATATGATGAAGTTAGGAAATTTATAGAAAGTTAAAATTTAACGTCAAGAAAATTAATTTACAAACCGATAATAATTGGCAAATCAATTTAAGTAAATTATCAGCTTTAAATGTTATTTTAACAAATATTGTGCCATATGAAAAAGCTGATACTTTTCTTTTTTTTTTTGTGCTTTTTTAGAGTATTTTTATAGTTTTTTAAAAGAAAAAAAAATTAAAATATTTTTTTATTTTTGTGTTTATTTTAACTATTTTTTAATTATTTTTTTCACAATATATTAAATTAATTCAAGACTATAAAATTTCGATAGAAAACTGTTGATATAATTTTTTTACATTAAATGTGTTTTAATACAGTATTCGTCTATTTTGGAGTAGTGAATTCTCCACAATTACCCAAAAATGATATAAATTAATTATTTGACATTTTTTTTTTACAAATTTATTTACATTTTAAATTTTTAGCTATAGGTTCAATAATTATATTTTATCATAGGGAAATCATACTCAAATTTTAGTATTCAAATAGTTGTTTTTGGTTATATTATCATAGTGATAAGAACCAATGGGGGTAGTAGTTGAACCATGATATGATTGTGATTAGAGATCTTCCCAAAGTTTTGGTATTACCGCTGCTCAAATTAGGCAGAAGAAAAAGGGGATAAAATTAAACACATTTGTTCCATTTTGTCTATCAAATAACTGTGATAAAATAAAAAATTGAGTAAAATTTATATCGAAGGCTTTTTTTTAAAAAAAAAAAAACCCAACAACAAATAAATTCAAAAAAACAAAAACAAAACTAAAGAAAAAAAAAATTCTTTTTTTTGTCTTGAAAGACAAAAGGGGGAAACGATGCCACGAAATTGTTTTGGTTTTCCATTTTTCGATTTTTTTCCAACGTTTCTTTTTAGGATTTTGGAATGGAACTACGGAAATTTAAATAAAACTTACTAAATTTTTATTACATTTTTGTTATTATTTCTTTTCAAATTAAGAATAGCACACACAAGTGAACAGAACATGTCTTAAAACATATATTATATCTACTTATTATAATATATATATAGTTTTATATATAGTATATATATTATAATAATATATATCATAGTATATATATATATATATAGATTAATTTATATATAGTATATATATATATTATAATATATAATATATATATATAATTATAAATATCTAATATATATATATATATAATATATATATATATAAGTGTATATATTATATATATATATATATTATATATATATATATATAGCTATATATATACAAGCTAAGCTGTTATAGATTGGCAGAGGATGTCTTAAGAAAAGAAAAATGGTTTCATTATCATGGCAGAAAGCTTTAATACACATTGTCTCTTACTCCCTATACCATGCTTTCCGAAGAGAAAATATATTGAAATTACTCTTCGGCTGAAGGACTCTCATAAATTCATCAATAAAGTCGTGAAAATTGAAACTCTAACCTACTTCGAGTGTGAGGAATCGTATTTAAGTTATCGATTGAATATTTTGACATTTATTGGGAAACGTATCCCATGTTTTTGGAAAATATCGAGAACATTGATAATGAAAGTAATTATTATATTAAAAATGTTTTTCAATATATGGGCTCTTAGCAAGATTCTATTTAAAAACCTTTCATACGCTAAGATTATAAACGTCAATATATATATATAATATTAATATATATATATAATATTTATATATATATTCATATATGATATATTATATATAGTAATATATATATATTTATTATATATTATATATATATATATATAATTTAATATTATCTAATTATATATATTAATTTTATTATATATTGAGGGACGAATGAGCTTTTTTTGCTTTTATAAAAACATTCCTAAGTAATTTAGATGTCTTTTTTGATGTGAATGTATTTTTCGTCTTTGTTGAGGGCCTCTTTATCACAAATAATGTTTGAGCAATCCGTAAAGAACAGGTCTTTTTTCCCTCACACTTTAAGGATTCTTTAATCTTATTAAAAAAATAGAGTTTTTTCGGATATTTCATTCGCGGCGTTTTATGAGACATTTCTTTGTTAGGTGTTCTTCAATTGGTTTGTTGTCATCATAGCATGCTTCGAGATCGCTTGAAAAATCAAACCCTTTTAATTAGGTTTTCAAGAGTCAAATTAGTTCTTGTAAAAAAGTGAAGACTCAGAAGAGAAAAAAAATAGTGGAAAATATATTAGCTCAGCAAAGTGATGCAACTGATTTTGTAATTCCTCAAAAAAAAAAATGATGAATATAAATTTGTATATTAGAACTTCAGAAAACTTTGTCTAAAATCTTTAGATAAAAAAAAAAAAATTAATTAAGGGGAAAAACTGAGAGGGATAAAAAAGGTAAGCATTTGGTTGGTGGTCAATGTTAATTGCAATAAAGATCGAAGGAGAATATGTTCAAGAAACAAGACTTTGTGGAAATTATATTCGCGGCCCCGTGCATTAATTTGTTTTTAATGATTAAAATTTAATTAATATTTGGTAATAGAACAGTTGATCTTCTTTTTTAAATTTCTACACATCGAGGGGCGGAGGCCTATAGAAACTATAAAAATGGAAATATTTAAGCCAAAGGGGCGAAGACCCCCTCATCACGGTCCTTTTTTTTTTTTTTTTTTTTTTTTTTTTTTTTTTTTTATTTTTTTGTATACTTTTGATAAATATATAATATATATATCTAAGGTATATATATATATATATAGGGGGCTGCGCCGGTCAGGGTTCTCATCCTTGTCATGTGTGTTTTGTCGGTTGGATGGTCGGTTAGTGCGGTTGGATTGTTGTTTGTGGGATCGGCAAGGCTGATTGGGGGGGCACCCTGGTGCGATTTGTTGACCCGGGACCGGGGTTGTTTGCGGGTGTGGTGTTGCGCTGTTTGCGACGTGGTGTTGGTTTGGTCGGTTTTACAAATACTGGGTGATTGTTCATTTGGGCTCGTTAGATCGCGGCAGGGTGCGCGTGTGAGTAATGGGGTTGTGGGGTGGTTTCGGGGGCGTGGGGGTTTTGATGGGAATCTTGAGTTGCGCTGGCGTAATTGCTTGCCGTGGGGTGTGGGGGTTCGGGTGTGGGTGTGTGTGGGGTTGTGTTGGTGGATTTTGCGTGGGTTGTCTTCGTGTGTTTGTGTTATGTGTTCGGTGGTAGTGTTTGTTTACATTAGGCCTGGTGGGCGGGGTATGTGTCGTTTTGATGTGATTTGTTGGATCGCGTTGTAGGTTGTGTTTTATTTGTGTGTGAGAAAGGTGTAGATTGTGTAGTGTAGTGTTGCTGAGGGTTTGGGATGTTGTTTGTAGTGAGTTCTTCCCGACAGTAAGACGTGATTGAATGTCTGATTATGAAATTTCTATAAGGTAGGAAAGAGAATAATAAATGTTATGGGTGAATAGATTGGGCCATGTGTTTTAGGGTGTATTTGATGCGATGTTGTGAAAGGTGGATAATTGTACGTCTTAATTGTGAGCGATGTGAGAGTAGTTATTGAGGAGATCGTTTTGGTAGGTAATAATGATTACTGTGAATTATGATTGATAGATGAGAGTATGGCTGTGTGGTTGTGGAGTGGGTAAAATGATGTATATTCGTAAGTTAGAGAGTATGGTACGCATTTATGTATAATGGGTCGGGTGTGTGATGGGTATATGTCTTAAGGCTGTAATTGAGGTACTTTCGGGAGATGAGGTAATGGTGAGAGTGATGCTTGTAGATATATATGGAAGGTGATGTGACTTGGAAGATAGCAGTAGCGTTTATTGTACTGATAGAAAGGGTATGAAGAGGGGATTAGAAAGGAGAGTAGAATGGAGGTGATGGAGGTGGTGGTTGAGTAGCTTATAGATGGGATAGAGTAAATGGATTGAGGGTGTATATGATAGGATATCTGATAGAGGAAGTGCTGATATAGGATGTGAGAGCATAGATGATTCAGTATCTGGTATTGTGGTAAGGATCAAGGAATAAGATATATTGACGGGATTCTACGAATCGAGTATGGGGTTGTGATGTCGCGAAGAATACTTTTAGTTTATTATTGTAATTGTTTACAGATGAGGATGATGGTAGTTAGTAAGGATAGTGATAAGTGTGGAGCGTGGAAGGGTGATACTGATACAGGGAAGAACTAAGTTTAAGGTTTCCTTGTTGATATAATAGATATGAGAAGAGTTTTGGTAAGAGGAAGCTAATAAAGAATGTTATTATATGATATAGTTAATAGTGTATAGTATAGAAGAGAAAGTTAGAATTAAGGGTGATAGAG
>JABUQX010048609.1:0-2500 GCA_015478945.1 Trachelipus rathkii | reverse complement strand
ATGTTTGGTCATAATAACGACGTGATTTACTTCAGCAAGATGGAGCACCTCCCACTAACACTCACCATCGCGATGTAGAGCTCAACACTCGATGCAGGCCATTTCCAAACACAATGGATTGACAGAAGGGTACGTATTGAATACTCCTGCGCGTTCCCCAGGTCTCACGCCAATGGAACTTCTTTATATGGGGATACCTCAAGGAAACTAGAGTTTACGCTCAAAACCAAAGAAACGATAAAAATGGGCATGAATTGGAAATCGACAAGGCAATGTCGAAACATTCCAAATGAACACACTGTTTCGTGTCGTCTTGTTTTGCGACTCCAGTTGGTTCGACGTTTTCAGCTGTGTCTGGGACATGGCGGTCATCATTTTTGAAACATTTTGTGAACATGATCTCTTTAAATACATGTGATGCTTGCTGTAATTCAAGCCTTTGAAACTTGTCACTAATGTTGATAAGTGAAAAATATATAAAGTTTGTCATATGTCTTCAAAGTGTTTTGTACATGGTATTTGTTTTGAGACAATCCCCTGTATACCATATTATAATCTATATATATATATATATAATATATATATAGTATACTATATATATATATATATATTAGTATATATATATATATATTATATATAATATATATATATAGTATATATTATATAAAATATATATTATTATAATATATATATATATAGTATATATATATTATAGCATAAATATCAATTGTTAAAAGTTGTAAAAATTATAAATGTACATTTCTAGGATTTGCACGTTCCTGAATCATCTGAAGCGTTAATAATAATAATAATGAATAATAATACATAAAATAATAATAATCAATACATTAATAGATAATAATAATATAAATAATAATAATTAATAATATAATAATCAATAATAATAACTAATAATTAATAAATCCCTTTCAAAATTGACTAAATATACGATATGTTGATGACAACCTTCGTGTCTCAACCGTGATGAAGATGTTAGAGTTCTTTATTGATATGAACCCCAAAATTTAGTGTCCTATAATTTTACTTTTGAAAAATCTGAAAATAAGCTCCTTCCATTTTTTTTAGAACGGTTAAGCATCTTTCTTTGTATTCCAAGTGGATCCCCTCACCACTTGTATTTACGAGTCAGACCACTGATCAAGGCCCCTACCTACATTCTAATTTCCAGTTTCACACTTCACGTCCCTTAACTTCACAAAATTCGCCACATAATTAAAACTTTACTGCACTAGAGCTTACCCATTTTTTTGACCGCAGAGCCTCCAAGGAATTACAAACAGATAATCTTGCTAATGAATAACTTCCCCAATATCTACTAGATAAAATCATTAAAACTTTATTAAATAAGAAAATTGTCAAAGATAAAGCAGAAGATAATAGGGATGCTGACATTCTTTTTTCCAGATCCAAACTATAGATAGATTTTATCTATGAATAATACCACGGTTAACAGAAAAAATAAATTTCCAATACCACATCAGTCCAAATTAAACACTAAAAGGAATAAAACTTCGATGTTATTTACAAGCCATGTAAAACTTCATCTATGTTTTCTGAAACGAGCTAGTGGGACTAAGGGAGGAATGTGAATTCATGTGGTGAGTAATCAATGAACCAATTTTCACTGTAATAAAGAAAATGCTGTACAATGCCCTCTTAAAATCGGGTATAGAACCACTAATTCTCTCTCTCAAATCCTCTCCCGGGGTACAGGCCCAGTAAGGATCTTTGAGGGCACTTTAAAAACGAACATGGAACCCCCAAACCAATCTCTCGACATTTCTAATTTTGACATTCTACACCGTGCAGGAGAAACTTTTTTGAATTGAGGCTGGCAGTCTCTCTTAATAAAAAGCACAAGCCAATTATGAACATCAAATATTTCAAGTGTTCAAAGATTTTTTGAACATTTTTTTAGGTTTGACTAATAGAAACATCTCTTTATTGATATAACTTTCTTGTTTACAGGCGAATTTAGATTTTACGTTAGTTTATAAAAAAAAAAAAAAAAAAAAAAAAAAAAAAAAAAATTGTTACTCACATTCACATTTTATATTTAAAATAATATTTTTTTTGTTCATCTCCTCAGGTAGGTAGTCTTGAACTCGTCTCCGAATGATGCCTGAAGTGCCAGGCGAAATATATAGACTTTAAAAGTTCAGATAAGCGGTTGTTCTATTTTTATTGCTAGAATAGGGTCCTTAAGAAAATCAATCGATGAAGCGGTTGATTACCTTTAGAGGAAATTGGAAAAAAGCATGTAAAAGTCTAAATAATAATAATAATATAATAAATAATAATAATAATAATAATAATAATAATAATAATAATAATAATAATAATACATAATAATAATATTAATAATAATAATAATAATAATATACTGATTACAGTTTTAACTTTTCTGAAGTTTTTTCGAATTTCAAAAAATTCAACAGATTATATAATACTATATATATATAAATATATATATATATAA
>JABUQX010048608.1:17500-27500 GCA_015478945.1 Trachelipus rathkii | reverse complement strand
CGAACTTTCTCATAAGGAGGTCTTGTTAAACAGGTTGGTATCCTAATAATAGTTATTGGTGAATGCTGGGGGATTATCAGCAAGGCGCTGGAGTGTTTTACTTCTGGGATTTCCAATATTATAGAGCCTTTAAAATATATTCCTTGATGTAGATTTGATTCTTCTTGGCTCTTGATGTAGGATGATGGTATGATGATGATATAAAACTCTTTGGATGATGATATAAAAATCTTAAAACAAGTGATGATTTATTCAATAAAATAATAAATAAACATTCCCCATATTGAATACTCTTTTTTTTTTTGCGAAGTCAACTGAGCAGTCACAAGTCTTTTTCCTACGTTTTCTCCCCTATCTTGAAGTTAGAGTTTTTTTGTATTCCATTTCTTTCTTCTTATATGCAATAGTAGTGGAGCACGACTTAATATAATATATAGAGTGAGATCGCTCCATACTGCTCTCTACTAATCATATATAAGCCGCTTTATATAAATTTTGCAGCAACTTATGTCCAAAATTTTCTTGCGCAATCTTGGAACCAAGACAAAGCATAAATTTTTATACGGTATATATATGATCCCGTAGTTTTGCCTTCTTTGAAGGGGCGCTACCCGCGGGAACGGAATGTAGTTAATTTTATCGAGTAAAGAATGAGATGAAAAAGGGTTCGTGTCTCTGCCGAACATAAACGGAGACGAATCGTAATTATTCTTTTTCAGGAAATCTTCGATATTCAGGTTAAAAATATTGGCGAAAACGTTTCCGTCGCAACGCTCTTTATCGATATAAACGTTTTTAAAATCGTTTAGATTGAAATGATTATAGAAACTGTTGAAAGCGCTCGTCCTCAGAGCGTTATTGGGAATAAGTAGGTGAATATCCCTATGGCCCCTCAATTGTTCTAATTTTTCGGCGACGACGACCGAATCCGATTTTTTGTCGGTTCCCATGATATCTAAGAACGAATAATAAAAGTCGTTCGTACCCCCGCGACCGGAAAAGGGGTTTTTGTTCCCCTTTCTTTTCGAATCCATCAGGAAACCGTAATTGGTGCTAAACCTTTTGCCTAGGTCCGACATGGTGAGACTCTGAATTTTTCCGATAGTGATCGGATTCGATTTGTACGCACCCCCCGTGAGAGAATCGATCGAGGTAGCTAAACGCTTGCCGATATTCAGCGCGCTCTCTTCGATCGAATTATACTGTTCCTGGAACAACCTTTTGCTCATATCGTTCAATTGATACCGTATAAATTTCTCGTTGCAAGCGGAATCGAAGTTGGAGCCCATGGCGCAAATCAAACTCGTGCCGAAATCTAAATTGAAATATTTTCCCGAGGAAGACGAAGAAGAAGAAGAAGAAGTAGAAGGTATCAAATCTCGAGGGTCTCGTGAGACTTCTTCGAAAACCTTTCTCCTTTTATTCTCGACGAACGCATTGTCGCCTCTGCCGCCGATATCTCGGTCGTAAGTAGCGTACGAAGAACCGGACGGGAACGCTAGATTGTCGCGCCACTGCCGCTCCCGTCGCCGCCGAGAAATAACGAGGTCGTTTAACGTCGAGGGCCCCTCGAACTCTCCGACTTTATCGCACATCGCGCAATCCGCCGCGTCCGAAAAATTATTATCGCCCACACCGCAAGATTCGAGCACGCAATTCCTAACGCTAGCGAAGGATTCTTTTTCGTCTTTACGAGTGAAGAACAAGTACTCTTCGTTCGGAGGGAGAAGGGCGATATTACTCGTGAGCGTATTCGATTTCGTGATATTCTTATACAGCATGGGGTCCAAAGGTTTCGTGAGCGCGGCTCGGAATTTAACGTAGTCGTGCCCTCGACAAGCTAATAATTCCGAAGTCGGGAGAATGATAGTTCTCTTTTCGACGACTGGCGTATACGGCGTATACGCGATAACTGTTTTTTCGGTCTGGAATGATAAATTCGATAGGTGAGCATTCGGTCCGTTGAAAAACAATTCTTCCATCAGGGCGTGATGACCGTCGTCGTTTACGTTCAAGTTTGCGATCGAACGCGTTACGTTGCTGATTCGATTTAATTTTTCAACACCTTCGAAATCGAAATGATGTCGTTCCTTCGCCACTTCGGTGTGCAAACCGAACAGTAATTTAACGCAATATTCGCATATTAACGGAACTATTTTACTCGGGACGTTCGTTTTAAAGTTATTATCCTTATCTTCGATCAGTTCGTGCAAATCCTCCAGGAAACAGCGGTATTGGAACGTACTGTTTCTAACGTCGATTTGTTGTCGACCACCGACGACGGCCCCCGACGACGCTCCCTTACGCATGGCATCCGGCTCGTAGTGCAATATTCGTTTCGCGATTTTTTCAATATTTTCGTCGAGGGTTAGATGTTTGCTTCTAATCAAATCGCTATAATGCTCAAACTCGTTTTTATCTCCTTCGGCGATCGCGGCTATCGTTTTTTTGAAACTTAGATCGCAATCTTCGATTTTAGCATCGCGCATGACCTCTATATCTTTAAAAGCGCCTTTGATAAATTTCAGTTCCTTTTCTATTTCGCTCAATTTTGCGGAGTATTCGTTCAAACGACCGTCGTTCTCGATTACATTTTGCTGCTCCGATTTTAGAAATTTTTCCTTTTCGATAAGCCGTCTACTCGCTTCCTCCTCCATTTCCGGTGACGACGACGACGACGACGACGACGCCATCATCGACTCTTCCTGAATTTCCTTTTTCAGATTTTCGATGATCCTTTTATTCGCCGTAATGGCGCTTTTTACCACCAATATTTTAGACTCTATTTCGTTCTGAGCGCTTATGAGCTCTAGTTGCCTATCCCTTAATTTCTTATCCTCGGAAGAAAGATCTTCTTCTATCTTCCGTTTATTATCCTCCCACCCTTCTTTTATAGATTTTCTTTGATCTTCGTTCCTTTTTTCGAAAATGATTTTAATTTGCTCTTCGATCTCGTCTATCAATTCCGAAAAACGCGTAAAAATTTTGAAATATTTAGAAATCGCTTCCTGAAGAGAATCGACGGGGTAATTATCGACGGTAATGGTCGAAGAAGAAGAGTACACGCTCAACTTCTCGAATTCGCGATCGAAATTAGTTACGCTCGACTGAATTTCAGATCGACCGACGTCGAAATAGCTCGTATCGGACAAAGTGCTTTCGGTTTCTAGATTTTGAAGCCGCTCCAACGCGCTTTCCGCGTCTTCGACGAAGTCGAAAAGCTTTTTAATCGTCGCGAAGTCCTTCATGACGTGCGGAGCGTAATAATACGAATTTAAATCTCTCGGCTTACCGTAAGACGACGCATCTTCCAATCCGGGCGCGTACGGCGAATCGAAATTTAGACCCCGCGAACGAGAAGAAAAAGACGAATCGTTATTCTGCTTTTGGAATTGAATGGACAACGAATTGTCTATAAATTGATCCAGAATCACTCGTGTGTTCGATGTGAGGAACGACAAATTGGAAAACCTTTCGATAAGCTTGCTGGATAACTCGAATTCCACCGTCCCTAAATTCAAAGGGTTATTATTAATAGACGCACCGCCACTAAATCCGCAAATGTCGATAACGCGATGATGGTCGTCGTCGTCGTCGTCGTCGTATTGGTTGCGATTATTATTATTATTATTATTATTATCTCTCGGCGTTCCTATAATATTGGAAACGAGGTACGATTTTCGATTAGACGGGAACGAATTGAAATTCTCTGGGAGGACCGAGGAGGCGGCGCTGTTCGTTTGATTCATCATCATTATCGATTTCGTGTCGTAAATGGGACCCGCGTTATTTCTCCGGAAAGCGTTTAACAAATTTTCTCTAAATTTGTGAACGAGCGAATTCTTATCATCTCGCGTCATTCCTCTGTACAACGCCATCGCCCGGTTAGCGAAAAGGGGAAAGTAAGAGCCGTCGAGACCCGTTTCGGAAACTTTCAAAACGGTTTTCCAGGACACATAGTTTTCGAGGAAGGTTCTATTCTCCGTTCGATAGATGAATTTTTCGAGTTTGAACCTTTTCTGTTCGATATTTTTTTCGATAATAGAAATGGTTTCGGCGGTATCTTTTAATAGGGTAGAGAAATTTACCGTCATTTTATCCAGCGACTCGGAAAGAGTCGTGAAAACTTGATCTATCTCCTCCTCTTCTTCTCGCGGGGCATCTTTTAAATCAAGGACGCAATATTTATATTTTAAAAATAGTTTGTGGAAATACTCTTTAGCGAAATCGCTTTCCCTCAAAAACACGAGAATCGAATTGCAATCGTAACATAGAGAGCCCACGCTTTCGCCCAAGCTTTTCAAATGCTGCAGGTACTGGAAACTTCTTTTAAACTCCGAAGTGATTTTTGAAAAGTTTTTCGAAATTTTTATAAAAGCGTGACTGGAATGGGCGTATTGCAATTCCTGCATCGGCGTCGCGTCGAGAGTCTCCAACAACTCTAGGCAAGAATTGGAGTCTTCGAAATACTTTTTCTTAAGATTCCTGATATCGGTTGACATAATTTTAATATTTTTGAGAACGGGTTCTCCTTTCGAATTCGCCAGAAATACGATGAACGGAATTCTCCCGAACATATTGCAATACGCGGATGTCAGCAAAAAATTTTCCGGTTCGCGCTTTCTTCTGGAAACGTAGTTGTAGTAATCGTCATCGTCGTCGTCTACTGCCCCCGGCGTCGATCGGGGATTAGGTCCCGTTAAAAAGGGTCCTAAAGGCGATTCAGTTCGAAAGTATTTTAAAATTAAGCGCTTCCTCTCATCACCGTCACCGCATAGTCGCGAAACGTATTTGACGAAATGCTTCGGGTGTTTTTTGAAGACGTCGTGAAAAATCATCGACTCAAGATAATTTTTTTCGCTCGAAACGTCGATTACTCCGTACAACAAGGGAATTTTCGTGGCTATCTATCGAACTCATATATATATATATATATACGGTTGTCAGACCGTAGCTATCGTGAACGTCTATTTGCCGAATGATCTATTTAGTACCGTGAGAAGAAAGAGTAAGATCTCCAAAAGGGGTAATTTATTCTCGTGAATACTTTTGAGATTATTTATGCGGTTATAAGTGTCTTAATCATCATCATTACAGCTATAGCGCTGGTATTTGTTTCGCTTATTCAACATAGTGAAGCCATTATATTGTTCACTTTCTCCTTAGATTGGTACTCCGAATGAAACGTGTGCAAAACCGACTCCGTGACTTCACACGAGTCACTATGAGATGTACTATAACCGGTACTGATCCCAATAAATAACTCTTCTCGCGATCATCAATATAATATACCAGAGTAATACTAAAATTAATAATAATAATATAATACATAATGTAATAATTAATAATTCGATATTCTGGCCATAGAACTCCTGATTCAGGTTATTAAATAATATATTTAACACATATAATTTGGCTAGATTAATATAAAGAGATTACGATTGTAAACGAATATACTTGCGATATAATTATAATTTCAATTATATCGAATAAATAATAATAATAATAATAATAATAATAATGGATATTTCATTAATCGTATTATATACAAACTAACCATATAGGACATCGTTGAAATAGATTATTATAATTCAAATAGTACAGTAATAACGAAAAAATATACTATATCAGTTTTCTTATTTCCAATAAATTTATAATCATAAAGTGGAGCTAATAGATAAACATTCTTCATATAGCTCTTAATCTACTTATATATTAATCCTATGAATAATTAATAATCTAACTAATTAACACAATACTTAATCAAATTAAAATATTTTGGGAAGAATCAGAATAATAATAATTAATAATAATAATGTGTATCTGAATTAATTATTTTATACAATAAGAATATTGATACCATGTATTAAAATAAATAATTAAATAATATAAACCATATATTATGTAAATCTAATCGGTCAGAATTAAATCTTATAATAAACTCCAGATACAGTACGAAATTGACTAATCAGTATAACAAGTATAATAAAATGAATACACATTAAATAATCAATAAACATAATTTATTCTACATTTCAATCTCCGCTAATAATTTATAATTTCATTTACATCAATTAATCTTACATAATCAGATAATCAATCACACATAGAGATACTTTCTTACTACCTCCCACACTAATTACTAATCCCATACATCTATAGTATCTTATCCCGAATCCATTTAAAAATATCGTAATCGTCCCTACAGATATTAACTGAACAAATCATAATCCTGATCGCAATATTTATTTCTTACTATGAATTCTAGATCATCATTAAATTCGCAACTTAGTATAAATAATTCATATTTCATATGGAATTTTATTATACATGTGAAACTATATTGGATAATAGAAATTATCGTATATCACAATATATAAATATAATTGATTGAGCTAGATATTATTTTAAATATAATGAGAACTTACATAACTCCTCAAATTAATACTCTTGCAGTTTAACTGTTGAATAAATTCGTTCTTATGCGGCTTATCACTCCTATACCTTGCGTGAATCGAATAACAACCCCGACTCGTCGAACATCCTTACGTTCCCTTAACCTCTCAGATGTCTCACTTGTGGTGGTCCAGGTTCACAACGTGTGTCGCTGCTTCTCTAACATATCAATCGTGTTCGGCTCTTCTCTCTCTCTCCATAATTTTCACACTTGTGCCAAATGTCACATAACATTCGATGTATCCGACCACTCTTTTCGACCAAATATCATATTATTAATTTATATTCACTGTTTTTCGTTCATCGTTTTTCCTTAATATGTCATTCCACACACATGATCTATACACGTATTATATATAACGAGATGCAGTTATATAATTACTACTCTAATTAGATCCTATTACACTCTCCACTGAAACCCTTGAGAACCTCGCTACTCCTACCTACACGTCTACATATTCATTTGTTCTTATCACCTTCACGATGACCTCATTATGAGACATTCCTATTACCCTCCTATCTGTCTTCCTTCCTTTGAAGAGTCTCATTCCTTAACTAAGCATTCTTCCAGTCGCTCTCTCTGATTATATATCTTCTACATCTCTCTCACATTCTCGTGCCTCTGCCTAAGAAACATATCTAATTATTACCGTGGGATCCGTATCAGGGTCGACTTTGCAGAATCACTGCTGCCACTGCATTTACTCGACATCTATTCACACAACTGCAGACCTCCCTTGTTTCACTCTGTACTTCATCCCTATTATCTACATATCTTTTATCCGCAACAATTCATTCCTCTCGCTTCTCACCTGCTCATGTCTTATCTCGTAGCAATGTTCCCCTCAAGTATACTATTCACATCGAGCGCAAGACTAGCAATTTACTTCGACTTTCGATAATCAGTGCTCTCCTATCCAGCTTTCCTGAACCTACGAATATTATATTGTGCTAATTCTTATCAAGCTTCCAAAATTACCGGCAAACGGAGGAACTTGTTCGTTTTACCAGTGCATTACGTTCCCTTTTTTTTTTACTTTTTTCAATTTTTTTTATTATACATCGGAAAAACTTTTAACTTTTTATAATATACAATTGTGAGCTGTCAACATAGTACTTTTTCTCAGCAGCACTTTTATCACCTCTCTGATATACATTTTTTCTCTCTCTCCCACTCTTTACGTATTATACCCTCCTTCTAACTAAGCGTGGGCGTACTCTGATTTCTCTTATTTACGCTCATCATACATTATACAACCTCCTACAGAAATGTTTCCTCCGATATAAACAATGACTTATATTTTCTCTCACTCGCGTCTAATTCTATAGTTATCTCGGAATATCGATGTTCACTCCAAAGTCTACTCATCACTTTCTCATCTCTCCACGTATCATCTCATCAGCCTTAAAAGCACCAATCCCATATTTTCATTGTCCAGTACGAAACTATTTTCGATCTTTACTTCGGTCGTCGTACAGTTTGAATTCATTCGTTCACCATCGCATAAAGAGATTCTACTACAACTTCTCCCCCTCAATCTCTTACTCTGGTATCACACTCATAATTTCTTATATCATTTGTATGTAGGGATATCTGTTCTTCGATATGAGGCATCGTGTGTGCCGGTCTCTAGTCAATTTCTTTCCGCGCTGATTGTGTCTCGATACATGATATCTCTGATCTCTGTTATCTCTATAATAGAGCTTTTTCAGATTCTGTGAACTACACACAACTATATTCTCTGTTACGTATACAGATATGCGCTATGCACTTTCGAAATATCCCAAGGGGGCGTTCTCTAATCCTCACATATCCAACGATTATTAATTGTCTCTCTGGCTTAACCGACAATTCTAAAACCTTCACGCTCCTAATTTCTTCTACTATTTTAATCAAAACTCATCTGCGTCTGCGTGTCATACATCTTTGCTTTTGATACATTTTATTTGTAACCTAATTGATCTGCGAATCATGTAGGCGCTCTATCTACTACACAACTTTATACGCATGTAGTATCTTCTTGTTGAATGCAACAATGTGTCTGTATAACGGTCTCGAGTCGTGATAATTTTTACAATACACTTCCTTCCATATCTTACTTTTTATCGTTTCCCTCGTTGATAGCGATACCATATAGCTAATTTATACGACACTACACTTAACGACTTTTGTACATAACCGAAAACAACGTTACATGAGTCTGAAATATTTATTCCCAGCCGTCTGCAACCCCACCTTTTCCGCAAATCTTGCAGAGAATTACAGACTATCACGGTATCCTTATCTATTACATACGACATCTTTGTGTGAGCGACCAGCCGAACATATAACTCGAACGGTTAGCTCATTCAGAGAGACTATTATCCGAAAATTACTCCTGTCTCACTTACTGCAAAACTTACTAATACATTAGGAGGAGTGTCTTTCCCTCTTCAGTCATGAGCACGTGCACTCGTTGAATACTCCCATCGTCTCACTCTCCTCCTGCCTTCTTCCTATAAAAATATCTCGCATCGTCCTGTCCACTTTCTATCATGTTTTCTTTCCTACTCGTCCTTGCCATCTACTCTTAACTCTTATCCATTCCTGTATATCGTAATCGACTTAGGTAGGTTTCAACTCCGCTCTCTAAAGATTGTCTCAGTTAATATTGCTTGAAACCTTAGAGACCACTGGTCTCCGAAAACTCTGCGCGTTGTCCTTCTTATCGAAAAATTACATATACTTCACGTTCGATGAACGGACATCTGAAATCAAGTAATGAGGAACGATAGTGCGATACACCACATAGGTGAGAAGCATGAAACAGTTGCTCACGCTCTTTGACCGACTCGCTCAACGCACTGCTTGATTTGTTTAATGATATCCACCACAAAGAAAAAAATCTGTCGCGGATTTCCATGAGTCTACTCAGGTAGATACCAACAACCTGCCTTTCCTCTGTCAATCTCATACGTGAACACACACTCCCATACAGATCTTCACATTGTCATATACATACACTCTACTTCTTTTTGTATCTATACCTTATACATTTTCTTCTCTGATGTTTTCTATAGCAAGTAGACTATTGGCTCCTATTATCGTAACAGTTTAACGTAACGTTTTCCTTTGCTTATAAAGAATCTTTCACAATATCGCAATGGTCTTCCCGCCTTTACTTTTCGTCCGCCTATTTTATTCCTTCTTTCTAATCCTACCAAACTATATCTCAATTTTATGGAATCCAACTTTATACCTTAATAAATCTGTGTTCACACTCTGTACAGTCTGTTGTCAGGCGATTATACCTGGAGCTCAGCAATCAGTTTGTTGTTAATTAGGTGAGAGACAAGCCCGATGAGCGTAGCACTGTGATCTGACGTCGACGTCGAAGAAGTATCTGAGTGTAGCTGCTGTTTGGATATGTGACATGAAGTACTGCTGCAGTGCTTCCGCCTCAGGTAAGCTGCAGTTCCTCTTGTTATCCGTGTCTCTGCTACCCTCTTCCATCCATACCACGCTTCGGTTAGATATAATTACTCAATCGATCCGGATGTGCGG